>JANRGW010037464.1:0-28352 GCA_024733675.1 Psilopsiagon aymara
GGGGGCTATAGGGATGCTGGGGAGGGACTCTTCATTAGGGACTGCAGTGACAGGACAAGGGGTAACGGGTTCAAACTTAAAGAGGAATGTGAGGAAGAAATTCTTTAAGGGTGGTGAGGCACTGGAATGGGTTGTCCAGGGAAGTTGTGAATGTTCCACCCCTGGTAGTGTTCAAGGCCAGGTTGGACAGAGCCTTGGGTGCCATGGTTTAGTGGAGGTGTCCCTGTTCATGGCAGGGGGGTTGGAACAAGATGATCTTGAGGTCCTTTCCAACCCTAACTATTCTATGATTCTATAATATTAGTTTAGCATGCAAGAGTAAGTAGACTCCATACAGTTTTATCAGGCCTATCTTAGAATATTCTCCCATTATTGCCCAGCTGTGAATTTCCAGAGTCCCTGGGAACTTTTCCAAAGCCAAGATCTAAGTGACATTGTGACTAAAGTGAGCAGAGCTAGAAGAGGCAGGCGATAAACAGCAGTCTGAGTCAGGCAAAGGTGCTAAGTCATAATAGGACAGATAACAACACTTCCCTCTGCTAAAAATGCATCACCACACAGTTTGTTTTTCCTGTCTTATCCTATTCTCCCCCCTTCATTATGCCTTACTTGGAAAACAAAAATGCCTGTATGATCTCAGAGAGCAGTACCTGCCCAAAGCCTCTGAGCATTTCAAAAATCACATGACAGTTGCTGTTGGAAGGGACATTTGGACACACTCTACTCCAAGGTCTCAACTATAGACAGTTGCTCAGGACCTTGTCCAGTTGGATTTTTAATATCTCCCAGGATGCAGAATCTGATCCAGTGTATGACACTTTTCTTACATTCAAATGGTTCCTGTATTTTAGCCTGGGCCCATTCATTGCCTCTTGTTCTTACACTTGATACAACTGAGAGGAGTACTACTTCTTTACTCCTACTCCTCACACACACACCCATCAGGTATTTATATACTTCAAGGTGCTTTCTGAGCTCTCTCTTCTCCTATCTAAAGAGATCCTCCTCTCAGAAGATGGAGAGTCCAAATGTATGTACTGGAAGATGCCTTATGTTATGCATACCTTTTGATTATGCAGTAGAAATATAATTCAACTTGTACATCTGACCACATGCTGTGAAATTCTACAAGACAGATGGAAGAACACTGTTGACAAACATAAAGAACAAACCTTATTAATCTGTAGTAATTTGAAGGATGGACCTATTCTACAAGCTATGGATTCACAGAGCAGCAGACACTGACAGCAGTTTTCAGATCATGAATTGTTAATTATATATTACACTTTCCATGAGATGAGCATTTCTGATGAAAAGATTGCCTTTAAGTTCATGGACTGAAGACAGCAAGAAGGTACAGACTGGCTGAAAATAATTATCTAACAATCCTTAATATAAATATTATAATTTTTACTCACAAATAAGAGCACAATCCATATAATTATAACTCTGGTTATAATAATTAATCGGTTTCCTCTTTAAGAAGCTATTATGCAGGAGAACCACACTAATATCCTTGGGAGTTAGATGAGAGTAGGACCTAATCTACAACTTGCTCTTCAAGGAAAGGACTGACTTGGAATTTGATGTTTTTCCATAAATTCTATTTGGGTACACAAAAGGGAAGTGAACAAATGGTAAGCTGTGTTGCCAACCACAAACTCACTCAAGAAAAACAGGAAGAGATTCAGAGGGTATTTCTGAGAGTCCTGCACAACCCAATGGCATAGGCAGTATTAAAAGTGCTTGGTCTCTCCTACGCAAACCATTCATTCTCAACACTAACAGTTTGCAGAATAGGGATTAAGCTGGCCAAAAAAAGATTAGGAACTGTCATTCATATGATAACAGTCATCCTTTTGAAAAATTGCTTTAGAATAAACTAGAAACTATATTAGTTTTACAAAATTTACCTTCTAAGAAACATAGGCTGGCAATACAGCCATTACCCAACTGTCTGATACTAGATCCAGATAGCTCTCCAAAATAAGTCTAAGAAACACTTCATCTCATTTTTATCTTTTAACTTAAAATTAGAAAAGATTCAGACTGTAAAATTGGGTAATCAATCACTTGCAATGCCATTGGTGAAACTCAGAACAAATTCCAGACCACTGCACCATGAATTCAAATATAGAAACATTAAATTCTTTACGGTTCAGTTGGAAGATCCATATGTAAAAAGGAAACAAAAAAGTTAATTTGTTATGCTTTTATATTCACCTTAAAAACTAATGGCCAGCATAATAAGCTGCTAGCCAAATTTCATCTGACATTCATTATTTGTCTTATGGATTTTATTTACAGCTTGGAGCCACATAGTGGGACATTTGGAGGCACAACAGCAGCATTGCAGGGTGTTTTAGCACAGAATTACATCCCTGAAATCCTTGGTTGCTTTGTGCTGAGCGTGCTAGAGGAACCATTCTCTGCAACACAGCAAGAACTTGCAGTATACTGTATGCTGCCATGTTTTTAATATACCTTAATGATTGCATGTCATAACACTGTCAAGGTTAATCTTGTACAAACAGCAGGAAGAACTGAGGATGCTAAAGTAATAGAAGACTTTGAAACCAGTGACAGAACCTAAAGCAAATGGATTAAGAGTGAAAACACAAATACTACTGTGTAGAGCTCATGCCCTGAAACAGCATTCTTCTCTGCTTGCAGATACACTTGATGCTGAAGACAAACTTCTACTCACATTATTGGGTTTGAGGTTTGCAAGTGTTTTAGCTAGAATTCCCTGTGGTAACACTTTCATCTCTTCAGTGCTACTACATTGCCAGAATCAAGTCAAATCCAATAACATGGTGCAACTTGCAAATGGGATATTTGTTTCTAACACATTTCTGAATGATTTTCATTATTAATATTGAAGATGTGAGGCTCAGAAAGCATCTGTACTGAACACTTAGGGGTTTTTTCTACAAAGCTGTAAGAAATTTTGTAAGAGGACAGTAACTTTATGCTGCCAATCTGACCACAGATCTCCAGTCTGTATCAGCACACAATAAGCATGCAATTGCATCAGCTTTTTGCAGGAGGATGGAAAGGAGAAATATGAGTGCTAGCCAGGCTCAAATTCAACCTTCTTGTTACCTAACCTGCAGGCATCAGTTACTGGAGGAGTTAATATGCAGTTCCAGTAACTGCTAAGCAAGCCTAAATAATCAAGAGAGCCATTTAACTTGTTAGGAGTGAGGAACTTTCCACACCAAAGTACTGCCTTTCACTTGTGTCCAAAGAAGTCCTTCTAATAGCTTCTAATAACAACATTTAAAAGACTTTTCTCCAGACCCCATTGTACCACGTGCTTGTTCTTTTCTTCCTCTTGCAAAACACACTACTGAGAGACCAAAGCTATAATTTCTTCTGCTTGTAAGTGCTCCACAGATTTAGCTGACATTTAGAAAAGACATTCTTTTCCATCACCATCTCCTTTAAAGCAACTGCTTTTTTAGGGCACACCCTGAGATCCAAGACTTCCTGGTACCATGGGAGAATGACAGACACATCCTGCAGCACCAAAACCACACAGGGTCTCCAAAACATTGCCTTGCTTAGCAGGGTGGTGGCAAGTACACAAGAAAATCATTACCAGATGTGCAAAGAGCACACTGAGCCTCTAACATGCAATTCTGTCACTGATTGCCCCACTCTTCCTTTGGCTAGCACTGCACTCTTCAGCAGTACTTGGAGCACAGACTCTCCTGTCTAATGCTTGTTATTAGCCCTGTGTGGAGCCTTAGGAAAATCACAGGGACCAGCTATTACAAATGCTCCTTTTCACACCAGCCTGGCTTGTGCATTCACTTGAGACAGCCTGTAATTTCTTTGAATTTTAAAAAAAGTTATTTACAAGCCAGTCAGGCTCTTCATTAGAGCAAAGCATTTACTGTTCACCATGTATGTACAGGCCTATACAAGATAAGGCAACTAAAAAGGACTTCTGCAGTATCAGGGGCTCTATACCCCCATATGCTCACAAAAGCGGAGCATACCCACCATGGAGGAACACAGCTTGCTCAGGACAATAACCATGAGTCTGCTCAGGAGAAGCCCAAGGGAATTGCCACGACAAAGACTTGAGCAACACTTAGCTGATCCCATCAAAGGACCTGCTAACCAGAGCCCAGACTGCATGGGAGGGTGGAAACTCCATCGTCCCCCATGGATGTGATCCTGCATTTAACACCTTTATGACCCTGCATGTGTAAGCCAGCCATGCACATCTCAACAGCTTTTTATATGCAGAAATTCTAATTTGGATGGAGCCTTTTGTTTACTTTGTTTTTCCTCTGCAGGTCAGGCAGATAAGTAGCCTTCTGTCTTGAATTTACCTCCTGAAATCCACACATCAATGTGTCTCAGTTTACCAGACTGAGAATTCCCAATTTCCTTTTCACTAATATATTTAAGACCTTTGTTTAATTAAATAACATAGAAGTCCACAGGCTCCATAAATTAAAGAGTCATCCTACAATTGCATAGTTGAATAACGATCTAAATTATTTCAAAGAATGAAAGGCACTAATTGCTGAGCCTGACTCCACAGGCGTCAGCAGAGCCTGGCACGGTGAAGTGAGGCAATTAAAAAGCAAGAACTCCAATTCTGCAGAGCAAAGAAAGAAGAAGGTGCCAGAGGCTAAATCAGAGACTCCACCATACCAGAGCTCTTCCTGGACTTAACATGAACCACAGCTCACAGTTGCAAGGTCTTATGGGATCAGAGCACTGGATCTCCCCGCTCAAGTTGGATGCCTTCTAATGGAGGGTGGCTGTGGAGTAACTAGCTGGCAAATAACAAGCAAACAGCTCTTCTTCTCCTGCAGGTACTTCATAAGCTATAGGCACACCAGTGGTGTCCTCCCTTGGACTCTGCCTGCATTATCACTCTTAACTCACAAGTAGAAAAGAGAGCAACCAGCTGTAAATGCTCAAGGGTTTCATTCCCCTCTATTTACTCCTTAATACTGATTTGCAATTAAATGTTCTTAAAGCAGCACTGTGAAAAACAATGTGAATGTTTCTGCAAGCTCCACAATAAGCCTTGTTTTCAATCACTTCCTCCAACAGAAGAAAAACTATTTTTACAACCTGACATTCAAAGCCAACAGGCAACAAGACTAAGATAAACCAGTGCATCTTGAGGGTGATATGTGGGAGAGAGATGTGCTAAGTAGATGGGCTGGATTTTTTTAGAGACCTGCTGAGCCACTGACCAAGAGCACAAAGAAATTGGAATCAAGGGAGGTGCTGTTCATTTAGCTGTGGAGTGGTAGCCCATGTGCTTTGGGGATCCAGAGACATAACACACAGGCTATACTGTAGCAGCAAGAATATAACAATCTCTCAAAGTAAAACAGTTTTCTCAATGATTATAGGATGATCCCCTCTGCATTATTATGACAACTTACTGACACTACTGCAATGCAGGATGATACTGTCCAGATCATTTGAGACTCAGAAGAAAATTTTTCCATTAATCTCAGAAAGTTTAAAGACAGCAAATTTCCCCACATACACACTTCTGATCAGGAGACAGGGAAAATGCCGAATTTCAGCAGCTGTAGACTGATCTTTCAGTTAGTCCAAACACCATTTATTCACCATCTTCCTTTCAAAGTTCAGTACAGCCAATAGTTTCATTTCTGAAATTTCCCACACTCTTCAGACCCTGACACTGTCTGGGTGCACAGAAAGGGAGGAAAGGATTAATCACAAAACTAAACAATCTTCTCCACATTCTGTAACAGTGAAAGTTTTCATCTGCAAGTCTCCTCCACAGAAAACCCTAGCCTAGACATGAAACCCTTCTCCCATTAAAGATCTTTCTTACTCAAAAATGGGCATTTTATATACTTACTATAAAAGACATACTTAGAAGTTTGTTTGTATATAAACTTAAGCTTTAACTCCACAGTTATAACTGCAGTCAAGCAGTATAATCAATGTCACAGATACTATTGATACTTTACCATAGCTTTTGATATTAGCAGGACCAAACATTACCTTAATAGCACAGGGTGTATTTAGCACACGCTATCAATTAAGTACATGTTCTCCCTTTAAGAACACACTTCCAGAAAGGCAATTACAATACTTCTATTTCTGTTTCAATCAGATACTGACACCACAGTCATGTACAGTATTTGAGGCCTCTGCATAAAAACAAACATTAACAACAGGCAGTGATTTAAAACATACTACCATTATGCTTTGCTAGATGTAGGACCTTAAAGGTCTTACAATTGGATCCCAAACTTGCTGCAGTCATCTGCAGAACATGTGAATTTAAGAATTTATTTTGGACGCATCTTTAACCATAGATGATTCTCCTAGCGTTTTTAAAGAGAAAGCATGGACAGTTAATTTAACATAGCGCGAGTTATAGCAAAACACCAGAGAAGCTTCAACATTAGTTCTTAAAGGACATTCTCATGACATTAACAAAACAAAGAACTACTACAACAATAGAACCCAGACTAATGAGAATCTGGACCATCTTCATTTATACTGTAACTCAACATCTGTTCATTTGAAGTTATTAAGCTAATAAATTTAGTACCAAAAGGCGCTCTTGAGAATGCTTAAGTGGCTTCTCAATTTTATAAGAGAGTTTGAGGATGAAAGATCTTAATTGTCATGAAACCCACACCAAGAGAGGCAGTCACATAAACATTATTTTCAGAAGTAGTGTAGTACAGAGTCACCTCATCCAAAGCTCACAACCTATTAGTCACCATCATTTCAACAGCCCCATATGCGAAAGAACTTACTCCAACACTGGTTTAGTGCAGCTTTAAGTCTCTACACAACTAACTTCCGACAAAGAAATTGCAAAAAGCATTAATGATAGCAACATTTCATTAATTAGTAATAAATACAACTGAATCAGTCAAACTAACCAACTCAGTAGTACTTATGGTGCTCACAGCATGCTAACATGCTGCTAATTAAGACCATCAACTTTCCTTTTAATTACTATATTGGCTTGCTTAAGATTTGATTCATATTTTACCAGCTCTCCAGTTCAGAACATATGCCATCAAAGACTACACAAAAAGAAAAATAAAGCAATTCCATTCAACACTTGTGGAAAGATATTCGGCATTTTAGCTTCCTTCTCCTTCTGCTTTCCACATTAGGATATGATTGTGAGAGAAAGACAAAGGAAAATGTATGTGAATGCATGCACACATTCACATATACAGCTACATATTTCAGGGGGAGTTAGAAAAGGAGTTGTTTCTGGGAAGTCTGATTTGCTTGCAGATGCTGACTGAAGCTCATCTCCAAGATGTGAGGTCCTGGTTCAGACCTCATTCCTGTTCAATGGTACTTATCTTTTGGGATGCATATTCATAAGAAATTAAACTCTCCTCTGCAAGCATCATCATTTCAAAGTTCTTCCCAGCCACACGACCCAGCCATCAACACCACAACACTGCAGGCATTTTACAGCTATTTCCCTTGCTTGCAGTCCAAATGTCCATGAACTCGGGTGCTTTCTTCTCTAGCTGAGAGACAGGAAGAAAACTGATGACAGTAACACTGCAAAGACCACATCAGGACGTACTCTAGAGTTTCTCCTAACTTGGAATAGTATTTGGTTTGCACCAATGCAGAGATTACCTAACAGAGAACACAGAAAAACATCACTAATTAAAATCATACTCTTACCTCCTTGTATATTGAGTTTCACAATACTCGGCTTACAAAACACATGCCTGTATCTTAACCAGCCTTTCCTGGCTAGTTATGTTGCAGCTGCATTATATTACAGCTTTCCTGTAAAGTGAATGTCAGTTCCTGCTCATCAGAAATGCCAGCACTCTCCAGCACTGTGTGATCCTAAAAGAGACAGCCTGACTGTATTAGGAGTGAAGTATCACATGACAGATCCTTTTTGGGTGTTTTTTAGTTGTCATTTGAAACACTTGAAATATAAATGGAGAAAGAAGTTTGGCCAAACTGGCTTCTCAAACTGGTTTTAAAGAATCTTAGCATTAGAGGTATAATAATGGAACTGGAATAGTTGAGAGGATCCTTCAATAGAAGAAATTCGTTTGGGCTCAGCAGCGGACAAGGACAATAATCATTCTGAAGTGTCTGCAGCCTGAGTCAGGTAAAGGCTATATAGTGACTACATGTCCACCAGAATCAGAAGAACTCTGGATTTCTCCATAATCTGGTGCCTCTGAAGCCCAAGGCTGCGATTCAACCAGCAGTAAAGAGCTTTGTCTTCCAGAATTTGAGAACTACATATACTGAGAACAAATCCTCAGAGGACTGAACTGCTTCAGTGTTCACAAGATTTGTGTCTCATCAAGTGTAAAGTTAGAGAATAAATCAGCAAATCACCAGTTCATACACATACCTCTAAAAGCAAGAGGAAAACTATTTCTACTATACTACAGCATTTTTTCAACCACCCGAAAGCCACTTAGTGGATCCTCCCATCTGCTTTCTTCTTTGCTTGGATTGCTTCAAGTTTAACAGAGCTTCTGAGCAACCTGTGTGCTTAACAGCAAATACCCTGAAGAGATGTCAAACTACAATTCAGAAATTGTCAAGTATAACTTCACCAGAATTTACCTTGAGGCAGAAGAGGGAGATGAGAAACAAAACTATCTCCATTCTTTTCTTGCTAGAAATATTCTGAAGTATTAGAAAAATATCTAAGAGTTTCACTTATATTAAAACTGAAGAATGGCCTCTAAACAGTAGAGAGGCTTCAGTCGCAGATAGATACATAGCTTAACAAACCTTATCATTCCCATTTTAGTTCCCTTTCTACAATATTAGCTTCCTTTAAGACTGAACATTGTCAGGAACAAGTTTTTAAGTGGGTCTAAGAGCTGCATCCAAGAACTTGTGGCGATACTGAGATTGTAATCAGTCCTTCCTATGGACCAAATTGAAGGACACAATCATCAATTTACTCTCATCAGCCAGTGACCTCATACTGTTACAGAAAGTGCAAGCAGCTCACAGTAACCAAGTCCCTCTTCAGTGGGGAGAGAGAGGGGATATATTCATCTGAGATGGATCTCATAAAAATCCACATCCATGTGAGCTAACCAGGTCTTTGCCATTTGCAGCAGTTGGCTTAAAAACACAGGATTCCTGTTGTTAATCTGCCTTGATAATGATAACACAGTCATTTCCTCTACAATAGGGCAAAAGGAGAGTGAACTGCTACATGCATACCTGCCCAAGTTCTTTGCACAATCATTAGATATGTTTTTTAACAGGCAAGAAGCACAACTGTATCCACACACATTACATGTACAGTGTCCATATCCCTTCCCAAAGGGTTTCTTAACATGACATCCCCAGGGAAAGAAATTCTCTCCAAGGAGAAAAGGTCTCTAGAATCTGACCTCCTTTTATCTCCTCAAAAGAAATCAACAGCAAAAATTCCTCAGTAACTGCGTTCTTTCCAGAGGAATTTAGCCAGTGATGGATACAGCTGAGGAGTATAATCCCTCCCAGTAGTATTTCTTGAAGGGCTGAAATCCAAACAGGAATGTGCCTGGGAGGGAGAAGTAAGGGGGGAGAGGGGGAAGGATAGAAACAGAGGCATTAAGGACAACCGTTCTGTTGGTAAACAGGTTCACGATGAAAGGGGATTATGATGATTAAAGAAACTTCAAAAAAAAGCTCTTTAAAAAGCAGAAAAAAATTCCCCACATTACAAGAAACAGAACAAACAAAACTGTCCTGGCAGAAAACTCTGCATCTCTACTGGGCCCCTTACATGGAAAAATCCCTCAGAAATCCCAGTCCTTTGTTTGGATTTAATGTTACTTGTCAAGTGAGGACAAGCGCTCTGCACATCTTTGTGGTTTGCCAGTATTCCCCTTTTACCTCAGGGAGTTTCACAGTCATTTTAAGTTTTGGGTGCAAAAAAGCACAGTCTGGCTAATGTCTCAAAGGCTTTGCCAAGAAGGCAGTAAGTCTTGTACACTGACACCAGCAACTAATCCTCCCTGTATTAGGCAAAGAAACATCTGGCAGATCAAGTTTTTCACTACATAGAACAGCAGGTAGAGATGCACGGGCCCTGCAAAAGACAAGGGCCAGAAAACGTTGTTCAGGTCACTAACACATCTTTTCCATTAAGAACTCTTCCTATTTTATGGTAAATTAAGCTAATAAATCTACTCAGTTTACATAGAGACCTAAGATTGCTCTCCTAATGGACAGGCTTTCTCTGCCTTCAACCTGTGTGAAATGCCAGCTCCAACCTCCAACAGGCTTGACAACAACCATATGGAGGATGCTGTTGGACTTTTTCTTTTCCTGCCCTGAACAGCCATGGGAAGGACCAAGCCTGGGACATATCTACTCAGGGACCATTTCAACCTCCTGGAAAAGCAGATGGAGGAAGGAATGTGCATATTGCATTGATGTGCATACAGATGTGCTGGTATATGTGAACCAGACTGCCAGCTGTCAACCAGCTATTAGGTTGCCAGGGCTTGCTGTTACACTTTCAGAGGACTGTGGATTTGGTTCAAGCACAAAACTTCTCCATGTGTTTTGCACTACAAAACCATCTGAAAATTGATGCCTCAATTTGTGCTGGTAAAATTAAACTGCTAGAGAGTTTAGGCTGCTTTAGACAGGTCTATATTACTTCACCCTCTTGAAGAGGCTACCTGTGCCCCCTCCATTACTATTCCAACACTGAAACAACATTTGGCATGGAATTATTAGTCAAAAGTAAAAGTGAATTACTCCCCAGACTCCCAGGTCTCCACAGACTGATAAGCTATTTAACCAGTCAGCTATTTTTAGCTCTGCCAGGAAATCAGGATGCTGTTCACAAAACAGCGTTCACCTTAAAATATAATCTCTTCCCTCAGATGACATTGCCAGGATCAGTTCTTTTCACCTTTAATGTGAAACTTCAAAGAAAAAAGATAAGGTGGTTTATTTGAGAAAGTAAAGACTTTTCCTAATGGTAGAGAAATGAATGTATAATAGCCTTAAATTTCACTTTAACGATATCAAATGACTTACCACTCAATGAAAAGATGTTGAAAACTAATGGATGCAAGATAACAGGGAGGAGGCAAATTGGTCAAGAGTAACAAAAGGAGCAGCACTGCACTGCCTTTTACTGGGCATTTTTGAGGCAGCTTTGGAAGAAGCTCTTCTCATGGCTACAATCTCAAAACCACACAAGAGCTTCAGCTCATTTAAGGGCCATGTCTTCAGCATCTACACTGCTCACAAAAGGCCTTCTGCCTTCAATTGACTGCCCACAGCCTCAGAAGAACCCAAGATCAGCCTTAACAGCACAATCTCCAATACCAAACCATCTGTGTCCATACCCTGCCAGACTCTTACCCTGCTAGTATCTTTCCCATCTCCTCTTCTCTTGATCCCTCAGATCCCACACTTACCATCTCCCACACAATAAATGCACTATCACTATCTCCTAGTCTCAAAAAGCCCTTCTCTAGCATAGAAAGTTTCACTCCTGCTGTCCACTGTCCCTAAGCTACACAAGCCCTGGAACTTTGAACTTCTCATGCTTAGGATGAATGAGATGGCTGAGGATTCAAGCAATTTGCAGACAAGTCAGATTCCTGCTTTTGTCTCTGGGATATTTATGCAAGCCCAGAGAAATGACATTTAAAGCAGAATTACTTTGGGTGTTACAGAGCATCATTGAGATAAACCCTGGGTCTGCTGCACATAAAGCAACAGGCTCATTCATGGAACAGAATCAAATAAAAACGGAAAAACAACAACAATAGAATACCAAGTGATCAATACCTATCAAAGCATTAACTGAAGAATCGAGCAATAACATATGCTACATTTGCGTTACCCAAACCAGAATGGGCACAATTAACCTTGCAAAGTGACAAGAGAAATCTTTGCTGTATCAAAAATCACTTTCATCCTCAGCACATCTTTTGACTGAAAAGATTCATCTTTATCTGAAGCTGTAATTGAATGCTGGTAGTTACCTTGGTGACATTTAAAAATCTATGGCTGCGCTTTCCTGTCAACACTTTATGATAAAGCGCCTCATGGAACAAGTCAGAACACAGCTTAGGAAATAGTTCCTATGACAACTACATGAATTCAGGAGATGGCAAAGATCCCAAAATGTCAAATGGACAGTAGCATGCAGGTAAAGAAAATCCAGGCTTAAGTCAGTGTAGTTCCTAAAGCTGTGCTGAAATGCAGCTCAGAGCCTGACTCCAGCCACATCCATAATGAAACAGTCTCCAATTCTCAGAGTACTCTACATTTTCACTGAAACTGCCAAGAGCCCTGAAATTCATTATGCAATCAATTCAACTGATTTCAGCAGACCTCTGTTGGGACTAATTAAGAATGAGGGAGGAAGAGCCATGCTTCCTGTGAATAGTTTGTTGTACTTCAGATATTAAATAAGAGTTGAGAATTTAATTATCCATCAAAATACAGGACTACCATTCTGCTTAGCATGTCCATTCGCTTTCAGATACTGGAACAGAGCAGCTCTGGAGTCACATTCAGTCTGTATTTACAAACTGATCATTAATCAGTAACTTGGAGACAGATTTATTTCATTGTCACTGGCCCACAACTACATGCTCTGGGTCTAAACAAGAAATACGGAAGCCAACACAGCCTGCCAAAGCTGTGTCTCCAAATGGCAGCCTATTCACTGCAAAGTTATCCCTGAGTCCTTTTCCTGGAAGGGCAAAAACTCATCTTTTGAGAAGGTGCAGGGTCAGCTCCATTCTGAGTACATGGTTGCTGTACTCTATGCTGGTAGACTCTATGGAGGTCTGCATAGGCCAACTACAGTGTAGCTCTGCATAGCTGGGAGACAACCTTGGCCAAAGCAAAGGATTGCTGAGGAAAGCCCTCATTCACTTCTTTCCTCAGGACTGCCTGCCTCAATCTCTTCTTCCTCTGTCCCTGCCTTTCTCTTCCTTTAAGTTTGCTAGGCTTTTCCACTCTCTTCCAGGCTTTCCTGCTTCCTCCTAGTTGCCTCAAACAGCAAGTCTCTTCTCCAGCATACAGGCCTCGAGTACTTAATTTCCATCATAGACTACCTGGCTTTGAAACAGAAGCAGCTGGACCATTGGTCCCTAAAGCAGGGAATTAATTCTCTTTTGTTGTAAAACTAAATCTGAGCACCAGTTTGTTTGGAAAACACTCCAAAAACTAGCTGGTTTTGACTTCAGTCCTTCTATCACATGAAAGCTGTACATGTCCTCTGTAGCTGTCCCATATCTATATTCCAAAGTTCTGAATTCATTTCCAGGCACCAGTTTGGCATACTCTGAAGATAAGACAGATTTTCAGCTGCTCTTTCATTATCAGGGGAAGCCATTCTGTAGAACAACACATTAGAAACTTAGGTTATTTACTTTAAAGAGCATTTCCTACTTGCACGAGGGTGATGGAACATATGACCCCACTAAGCACACTCAGGCAATATGTGATTTCTCAAAATTTGAGCCTCAAACGTGAAACTGCTCAGTAAGAAGGCTTACAAGAGAAACAAGCTACCTACATACTTATAAAGGAAGAACAAACAGACATTAATATTGCAACAAAAACTTGGTGTCATGGTCTAACCCCAGCTAGCAACTAAGTATCAGGCAGCTACTCACTCACCCCCTGCCAGTGGGATGGGGAGGAGAATCATGAAAGGATAAAACCTGTGGGTTGAGATAAGACCAGTTTAATAACTGAAGCAAATAATAATGGGGGGAAAAGAGAGAGGAGTAAAACCCAAGACATACAAATGATGTGTAATATAATTGCTCACCACCTACTGACAAAAGCCCAGCCTGTCCCCAAGTAGTGATCAGCATCTCATGGCCAACTACCCCTGGTTTCAATACTGAACATGATGTTCTATGGTACAGAACATTCCTTTGGCTAGTTCAGGTCCTGGCTGTGCTCCCTCCCGGCTTCTTGTGCAGCTCTTTGCTGGCAGAGCATGAGACTGAAAAGTCCTTGATAAGGGAAAGTGCTCCTGAGCAACAACTAAAACATCAGTATGTTATCAGCATTATTCTCAGACTAAAACACAGCACTGCACTACTAAGAAAGACTATCCCAGCTGAAACCAGGACACTTGGTTCAGGTGTTCAAAAGCTCTGGCAAAATCAGAAGGCACAGTCCCCTGAACACAGTTCTGTTGATAGTATGGGAAAAAGGCACATGCCTCAATCAGAAAATGCAACAAAAACTGTGGCTTTTTGGCACTCCCCAGAGATAAGAATTTTAGCCATGTTTTCACTGGAACTTCAACCTGAGAGAGGACAAAAACACAAGTGAATCGATAATGAAAACATGCCCCCAAGAAAGACAGTCTGTCTTGTTTACACTCTCACCCTCCAACAAAGTTGGGTTTTTTTTTACCTTAAATCCACCTGGAATAAAGATAATCTGGCCACTGGAGACCATAAAAAGAAGAGTTATTTGCATACAGAATAGGCTCACAAAAAATTAAATTGCTGTGGAAAACTAGAGCTTATTATGAGAGAGAAATGTGATAAGCTAAAACATACAAAAAAATCCTCCTCAAGATCTGAGCAACACGAGCTAAAAATACCCCTATTGCATGTCATTTACAAATTCAAAGGGTTGTTTAGGCTGCGTTTAGATTGCGATCAAACAACACTTGATACACTTTTCTCTGCTTATGATTAAAGATAGTGCTGGATTTTAGGTGTTCTGATTGCTTTCCTCACTTCATTTCTATTTCTATTTTTGGTTTGCACTCAGAGTTCCCTTCACCCTTGCTGAAAGCCTAACAGCAGTGTTGGGAGAGGACCAAGGGACTGCATAGTTATTGCACACACTGGCCACTCTTCCTTATGAAAGGCAAAGGGTGCTGAGTGGGAGCTACTGCACAAGAACAGCCTGGAAAGTGCATCCCTGATTTACACAATGAAGAGTTGAAGACATTGTGTTCCCAGCCTTTATTTTTATTCATGTACATTCTCACGTGTTTTGCATATGAAAGCACTATTAGCCACTGCACACACCTTTCCAGTAGACCAATGTGTGTTTAAACTCCATAGACCTCTTGTGCTAAAAAGGTTTCTAGGCTCTGATGCATCAAGCTACCAAACATCCAAAACTTCCCTAGTCCCAGGCATTCAGCTGATGTCACACTACATAAGGCAGTACTGAGACAGATGAAAGCTAGCATCAGGGCAAGTATCCTGGATCTGTGTATCAGAAATGCTGCGCAGGTGCAAGGGAGGTGAATGAAGAGTCTCAGCACAACTCTTCAGAATTTTCCTTCTTTCAAACTGCAAAGCAGAGTTCAGTGCTGTGATAAAAGATTCTCAAACATAAATTACCATCATTTTTCTGTTACACAACATGATTTATCCAAAGCATGTACTGGGCTCATTCCAGTTTCCACTGAAGTCAATAGAATTGTAAGTGTTCAGCACCTCTGAAAAAAAATCAGGACATGCTTATTCATGGGTATAATTTATGGTACCCAAATTAGAACATTCTGTCCTTAAGTTACCAGTGCAAAAAAGCATGGCTTCTTACTCCTTTCCCTACTTTGAGGGCATTAACTGAAATTAACTGAGCAATACTGAAATTTACACCCAGATTGTCAGTGAAATGCCTAGAACTGGACAAACTTGTGAGTTGCAGTTTGTTTAAAGATCTGAAACACTGGCTCCAGAAATCTCTTAAACCCATTCACAAAATCAAATCATCTCCAACCAAGATTTTTGCCTATGAGAGCCCTTCCTTACTTCCATGAGGTTCACAAAGGAGTAACTGCCACAGAGATGTTCCAATAGAAGCACATTTCAGGTATGCATGAAGAGTTATGCTAATAAGGACATCTGGAAACCTAAAACCAAAAGAGCCATCATGCTAACAAGGGCATCTGGAAACCTAAACCTGAAAGTTGAAAGTTAAAAGCAAATGACAGCTCTGATCATCCTTGTGGCCACTGTCTCAATGAAGTACTATTTACCAAACCCTCTCTGTCTTTTAGATGCAAACCTTCATTCCTTCTGGATGTATTCACAGCTTAGGTTGATCCAGGGTGGCAGTAGCAATTCGAAGACCAGACACGGATTTTTTTATTTCTTCTGAGCAAAGCAGACAAAAATCTGCAAACCACAGTCCAGTTTTGCCTGAAGCTCCTGGGATCTCTTCTATAGTACTGAACTGAGGTTTCCTCTCAAGTTTCCCTAGGGGGTGATGAACAAATAGCGTTGTAGAGAACCAA
Organism: Psilopsiagon aymara; assembly: GCA_024733675.1. NCBI lineage: Eukaryota > Metazoa > Chordata > Aves > Psittaciformes > Psittacidae > Psilopsiagon > Psilopsiagon aymara. The sequence goes on from JANRGW010037464.1 coordinate 16,250, forward strand.
CCCCTGGGTTATTTCTGGATGCTGTCAAGTTTAGGACTGCTAAACTACCCAAATATCCTCAACCTGCACCCTACTCCTGACATCTTAGACTAACTTACATCACAAGATTGGTATGACCTTTTCTACACATCTGTAAGATACACAGACATAGAAGCAGCAGTTTGGGGGTCTGACCATCCAGACATGTCCATAGCATTCAGTTGCAAGGCAAACAGCACAGCCTAGGTAGCCAGCCCCAATCCCTGCAGCCCCACTGGGAAATGCAGAAAAAGGGAATGAGGGATCAAAGAAAAGCCACCCAACACAGCCAGCACATTGCCAATTAATCCAGGTTGGTTCAGTTCAAATTCATTGCATAGCACCATGCTGCTAAACTGGCAGCAAGTCCATACACTGCAATATTGCCCTTTGTTTCTTCACAGCCTCCTCTTGGTTACAGTCACATTGCCCTGAGCATCTTCCTCTCAAGGAAGCACTGTAGTGGTGGGAGCAGTCCAATGGGCTCTGCTCAGTGGCATTTAAAGCAAAGGAAGTCCTTTTTCTTCTCTGAATTGATAGCAAGATCTAGCCACTAGGAGCCACCCAGCCACTAAGGAGCTTCCTAAGGTTTTCACAGACTTTTTGCTTTGCAGAGCAGGTAGGCACCAGGTCAGCCCTGCCAGACAGAGAAGCAGGATCTCCCTCACAGCCTGGGGAGAGAGGAGTTAAGTGAATCTTGGCTGGGAATACATCAAAGCCAGTAGGAAGATATATTTGCCTTACACCAAAGTAACAGCTCTTGTTTTTATCCAGTACCCCAGGCCCCACACAGAGGACAGGCAGATGGATCCCACCAATCAGTCAACGCCACAGTTGTGCCACACAAATGTGCTTGAAGGAAAACTCCTGCAGCACCAAGAACAAGGCTATTATAGGAGTCCAGAAACAACAGCTTGTGCGTTCACATTTCTATTCCAAGTTTCAGATTTCTTCAGGAAACAGGAGGCCAATCTAATCCTTTAGACTTTGAATCCTTTAGAGGAAGGCTGCCTAATTTGCTCATCGACTGACAAGGAGACACAAACCTTGTTCCTCTAAGCTCTGCTCCAGACCAGACTCACACCAGGTCCACCCTACCTTCCCAGGCTCCAAAAGTCAAAAGGACTTTTCAAGAGACCTATTTGCAGGTGATCAGACAGCATGAAATACAGTGATTAAACAGAACTGGCACATGCTGTAGAAGAGCTAAAGAGCTGAAAGCAGCACCAAGTTTTGCAATTGCAGCATTTAAGTTAAAAATATCAGGCTGGTGGAATTATATAAATCCTAATTTCTAACAAGTTCCTAAATGTAACCCTCCAAAATGGACTAAACCACAGTGTGTAAGTCACCTGCTGAAGAAGACCTGAAAACAATCAATTGCCCTGCAGCCCTCCAAGGGATGTCATTTCTTTGCTTCATTCAAAGATGTGAGATAATCTGAGACTGTGGACAAAGACATCTACCATCACATGATAAGAAGGTACCAAATTTCATCAGGAGAACTTAAGAAATTACATTTCTGGAACAGTATCTCACAGTTTCTTCATTCTTTCCTCCATACCTTCCATTACTGATCTCTCCTGTCCACTAAGGCCACCTTTGTACCACGCTTCTCCCAGCTCCATGAGTTAACATACACATCCCTACACCCATTTAATGGCTCCACTTTTCTTTCCAAACCCTCTTCAGTCAAGGATCAGGTTTTACAAGTTCCCTCCAACCTCAAGGGCATATACAGTTAAGCGCAGAATTTAGTCCAACAGTGTTGGACTAAAGACAACAGTGACCCTCCCATCCCAGGATTTACACATTTGCCACAACCTCACACTGAAGGACATGGAGCACATTATTTTCAGAGCTGTCAGTATGTCCAGACTATTAACAAGGGGACAGTTCTCTCTCCTTCAGGAGGCAATAGACACGCAGAAAGCTTCCTTTGGCACCCTATTTTGCATCTGTGCACATATGTCACACGCCTTCATTCTTGTCACACCTGAACCTTTGCACATTGGTAAAACCATACACGTTACCTGGTTTATCCACCACTATTCCAGGAACAACTCCCCTCTCCAGCCAAGCAAATTATGGCCTTTAAGCATCTTCTCAGAGGGAAGCTTCTAGGCTAGAAATCAGATAACAAACTCGGAATAAAAGTTGAGAAACATCTGAACCAAAGTTATTTCCTAGCTGACTTCATAAACTGAAAAGCACAAGTAGCAATTAAAAAGCTTTTCCATATTTCAGCTGATTTATAGAGAAAAGGTGATACACTGCCTCCCGCCCTACTTGATGTCTATGAAATCTGTAGGATCCAAATCCTTCTCAAAGGTCTCAGACTTCCCAACCAAGCTGTACATGGTGCTTACAACTTCCGATACCTGCAGCACAATGTACTGTTATGGCAATATTTAAGAGTACTTATTTCATAGGAGGCGGTGTGGAAGCGCTTTGTAAAGCACAGTGATTAACACAGTGCTTTAAGTGCAGAAACAATAGGAAATTGTTCTTTTAGGACTGCTAATCCATTACTCTAGTTTTATCATCTGGCCATGTAATGCAGCACTCAAAACCAGCTAGCAATTAAAACCACAAAGCAGGAAATACTCCATGTTAAATCTCCCACAAGCACTAGTAAACTTGCAGTGATTTCATACCAGTGCAATTCAGAGCAGCACTCACTCAATATACACAACAAAGCCTGAATAATAACAGAAGAATGTTCTCCAGCTCAGAAACAGCCTTACACCCTGCAGTTTTGAAGAAGGAAGTCTCATATTTACAAAAGAGATCTATATATGAAATCGTAATGGGGTGACTGATGATCATTACTTTGGTGACATTTAAATCTCCACCACTGCGCCTTGCTGTCGGCACTTTATAACACAATGAACTGCCTAGCAAAGGAAGTCAAAGCATTACTTAGAAAATGAAATTCCATGACAACAATGGCCTTCCTCACACCTAAACAGGTCTGATGCCATCACATCTCCTTTGAGAGGGTCAGCTTATCTGGCAAGAGAGCAATTTTGTGGGTGTAGCTGACTTCAGCCCTGTGAATGTTACCAAAAGGATTTGCCTGCCAGGCAAATACTTTCACTGCCAGACTGACACTGCTAAGGCTGGTAAGTTAATTCCTGCGCTAGCAAACCACAGTGTAGACCAGGCTTTAACAGCAAAACCAAATGGGACAGATCCCAAAGCAAAGAGCCCAACAATATTGCTTGAGGTGCTTCCCACCTCAAGTCACACACTTGTCAATGCCCATTACTCATATTACAAGTACTTTAGGGCTAGCAGAAGCGTTACTGCACTGCAGCAGAGCAGGATAAACAGTCGGACTCAATCTTAACGATCTTTTCAACCTGAATGATTTGTGAAAAATCAGATTCAAGACTTACTTTCAGAAAGTTATTTCTGAAAGTGACATTAAGAAAAGCCAATCAAAATTTGTCCCAGTGATCATTAGGACAAGTGTGAATGACACAGCCTAGAAACTCAAGCTAGTATTTGGGATTTGCTTTTTAAATGTAAAAAAATTGACCCACAAAACCCTCAAAATGACCGATTTCCCACCTTAAGGGTCTCAACCAAAATTTCAGATACAGGTATTTCAAGAGTCGCCTGTGTCATCCGTAATATAACATTTGTTATCTTAATTGCTACTCAGAAGTTATTCTGATCTCAGTCAAAGCCAAGCAGATGGTTTTAGTGGAAGACACGCAAGTTCTGCACATTTCCAGCTATGTAGCCTTGAGCACAATGGTCTGTTTATTGATTTCAACACATGTGTGGGTGGTTTAACTTAAAAAAACTAATATTAGGTATCATGTGTTACAAAGTAAACTTTGCACTGACAGGGAAGTTGTTTCTATAGTAACTAATGTTTTTCTAGCAACACATTTCACATCAGGGTTGCTATAGAAACAGAACTATAGAGACATGTTCAGCAAATAAGTTGTCAATAGCTTTTCCCCAGCACACTGCACTCTTTGCACCTTGTCTACGTAAGGATGAACAAACCACCCCATCCACTGTGAACACCTGAGGAGACTCCAGTTGTTCTCTTAAGAGTGTGAAATGTTCCCTACCCATGTGAGAGCATCATTTCCCACATATAGTTTCATGACCATGTTTTTCAGGACCAAATGAAATGCTCAGTTCCGGATCAGGTTATAAATCCAGAAGAACTGGAGATGCTGCACAGGAAGGTATCAGTGAAACACCCTCATCTGTAGGGAAACACTGAACAGTCAACTCCAGCTACATTCTTCCTTATAGAAACCTTTGACATGTAACAGCAACAAGCCAAGGGACATCAACTCATGCCAGGAAGAAGACTGAATCTCTACGGTTTTGAGCATATATTTAGGCTTAAGCATTCCCAAGGGTAGCATACTGACTCCCACGCGCATCAGAGAAAAGTCTGCAAAAAGATCACAGCTATAAACTGGCATTTACATAGTAGCTAGGATTTTAATTACTATTTGTTCAGTACCTTACCATTCATTCAGTAACAGCCATATGTACACCTTCAGGACTACCACTGTTTCTGACCTTTGCTTTTCCTTCTTTCCCACTTTCATTTTTCACTTTTCTGAAGTGGTTTTTCTTCACAATTCCCTCCACCCTTTAACACCCCATCCCACCTAGAAGTAGACGTAGATTTTCATTTACATAAGCAGCCCTTTCAGTCTTTACCTGTTCCTCCTACTTAACTAAGAGCTAGGACAGACACACTCCTATGGGTTTGGCCAAGGGTCCTTCTTAAGGCAGCTCATTAACAAAATCAAGATAGGTAACTGTAGCACAAGCTGGTCCTACAAGAGGCTGGTGGCAAGTTATGAAAGGTAACCTTCTACAGCATCACAGCTACTTAGAGCATCCATTTGCTACTCCTTAATGCTTCCAGCATGGAGAGTAGTAATTGCAGAGGTACTAAAGTGAAGATGGCTTCTCTCAGAGCCACTGCCTTCCAAGGCTTTGTGGATTCAGGAAGCCACCACTGCTTCATTTTATACTCAATTCTCTACTGCACGGATCATCACACAAGCAGGAAAACAGCATGGACTCAGTCCTGTGAAACAGCCCTAGTGAGGTGATGCACAACCTTCCTCAGCAGGGTCTGCTCTGATGCATATTTAAGTGCTTTAGTGCCTTTGTAAGTCTCCACTGCTGCACTCTGCCTTGCCTTCTCTTAAGAAGAAGCTTTGCTCCTTCAAGCAACTTTTGGCATCTGATTGCTGGCTCAAACATTAGCAAAACAAAACCCCCCTTCAGAGATGCCACACGGAGGGCAAGAAGTTATAACTGACTAAATCCACTCTACTCGTACCCATGATCAATCAGCTCCAAATTTATCAGCATGCGTACCATACCTTTTACAGGTCTGTCCTTTCCTAGAACCACTTTTCAGATGAAACCTGCTGAAGCAGCTTAAATTAATTTATATGGAAGAAAAAGGAGCAATTTATTCAAGTGGCACTATATATAGGTTCCAAGTCAAACCCACTCCAGTTGGACCCACTGTTCCCAGTGGAAGAATCATTTCTGCTGCATTCTTTACAGTAATGTACAGAAAACTGGGGTTTTCGTGTTGCACTGGGGTTACACGATTTAACTGTTTTTCAAGCTCAAACTGCAGCAGCACTTGTTAAAGAGTTTTCAATTATTAAATATTTCTGTAACTATGCAATGGTATAATACTGTATGTGACATCCTCCCTATTTCACCCTCTGCCCCCACCTACCTGTTACGAATAGAAGTAGCAGGAATACTTGGTACATCATTCTGAGGTGTTACAACAAGACAATCTAAATCAAACTGCCTTTAAGGAACAGTTTTCAGGTGCAGAGAGATAGCATCCCTGCTTCCACTAAAGACTCAATAATAAAACAATGTAGCCTAAACCAAATATGATCAATTTTAAACTGGGGTATTTCATCACTAGGGTTTATAAGGGACCACTCTATGCCAGACATGATAGGAAAGAAATACATATTAGAACTCTGGAGAATGCCACCAGAATTTCAAAATAGCATTATATGGCTATTATAGAGGCTGGGGAGCAACTTCAGAATGCCCTTAAAATTCCTTTGCTAACAGGTTCTGTGCGTTACAGGGAATTTTCCTAATTCATATGTACAGGTCTCACCCACCCTGGCCTCTGTTTGCTTGCAAAGCCCTAGGCAGGAAGCTGCTTAAACCAAGAGTTGTTTGCATATGCCCAGGAAATGCTAAATATAATCTGGACATTTTGCAGACAAATCACTTTTATGAACTTTGTAGGTCAAGGTCCAAGCCTTTGTTTGCACCAAAACACCACCAAATAGACAGTGAAAATCTGTCCCAGATTTAAGTCTCAGCACTACTGCAACTTAAATATCAAGTTTAAACTTCAGCCTTGCAATTTTTTCCCACCTCTCCATCCTGATCTTTAAAATCATTCACTTCACCAGCTCCTGCAGCCAAGCTGACTGGTCTCACCAGCTTGCTTACCCCAAGGCAAGCACTGTTCTCTGCAGGTTCACAAAGAGAATGACTAATGACCAGTGCTGAAAACCCAGGAAGAGATGAGCCCAATCCAAACCCATCTAAATCTGTAGCACTTACAAACTGATTACTATCCTCACTAATAAAGACAGAAAATAAGTCTCACTAGAATTAATTAGCTCCAATATTGCCTCATAGTTCTAAATAGCTCCTTTTGAAACTGATAAAAATAGGTCTTAAAATGCATGTTTATTTAGTTTTGCTTGTTTCAGTGCACAACCTCTTGATCAAGGCTACTTCCTACAGGTCATTCATGTATTTAGATTATTCCATGAGTTAAGGAACAATATATAAGTCAAGAATTATAATTGGATCATTTCACTAATGACCTTTCCATGCAACAGACATGTTTGGTCAGAAGAGCCAAGAAACAATGGAACACAAGATAAAAAGGCTGCAAGTTATCCTCACTAACAGTCTTTTCAGATGTCACAGTGTCACCTAACAGTTCCTAGCAGGTTCAGAATTATTTCATTCAGTTATAAACTAAATCTAAGCCACAAAACCAAAGACAGTGAAGTTACAGCTAAGACCTATTTACCTTCTCTTTTTTAACACCATTTTATAAGAAGTAATATCTGAACATGCTGCCCCAAGACAAGACTCACAAAACACAACTGAGAGGAAAAAAGTGTAATGATTATGCACATTTATATTTTAATCACATGCAGAAGCATTGGTTTTTCCAAGGATTGTTATTTTGGCATCCATGGTCATGTTAATGAATAACATCAGTAGAAGTGAGCTACAAGATCTGGGCGAAAGTTTCAATGCGCTCAGTATTCAGATGTGCTTGAACACATATCCCAGTAGAGATTTTAAACAGCAGGCTGTTTAAGCTTAATCACTAATGACCACAGCTTCGCTGCTAAACTGATACTGAGGGCTGCATAGCTGCATGTGTTCATTAGATTTACCTCACTAACCCAGTTCTCAGTTACAGCATTCAGTTCCTCGAGATCCAACAATGTGACAGTTACCAACATTCCATTCACAGATTTCAGCTGTTCTAATCGGTTGTTACAGATAAAAGTGTTAGATAGGCAAGTCCTATGTCCAGGTTTGTTCTGAGGACAGCCTGATCCTATTTTTAGATCACATTACTCAAAGTCACAGGTAAAATCCCAAGTGTTTAAAAATTCTTCACAGCTCTTACCCCAGACAGATTCCATCCACCCCTCATCCCTCCTAGGGGGGCTGCCAGCAGCAGTACAAATTGTTCTGCCATACAAATGTTCTTGTTTTGATGAGAAGGAAAATACATGCCCTGGAGACATATGTGTTTGTCTCCCACTGGAAAAAACCTGAAGCATCAAGCTCCTGCACCTTGCACAGTAGATGTATCTAACCCCCTCTGTTTATTAGTCATGCAAGACCCCCAGGTTCAGCCTCAGCCCAATCCAATTATCTGCTCAGTCATCTCCTCCCATACATCAGGTCACCCTAATAATTTCAGGGTTTAAGAGTTATTACAAGCTGATGGAAGATTTAGTGTTTAGTTGTATTTCAGAACTTGGCAACGTCTGAGGCTGTCAGTGATTTGCACTGCTCTTTAAGTCATGGAAATGAGTTTGAGTGATTGTAGCTCTCAGGCCTTAAGCAGGCAACAATCAGGGGCCTTCAGAAACTCATTTAAAAGCACAGAAGATGCCCTCAGGAAAAAGAGTGTGGAGTTTGGCAGTAGGGAGCTCAATTTCCCCAAGCAAAGAGAAGCAGTAATGAAGAGGGAAACAAAAAAAAAGAGAAAATCCACCTTCTCAAATGCACAGAAGTCCTTCAGGAGGCCCCCTTCCCTGCGCTTGGCTGCAACTGCTGCCTACAAGTTGATAGAAGCAAACCCTGCAACAAAATTAGCTTTTCCAAATGGCAAAAACAGAAGGTGGCAAACCATGACATATTCCTAGGCTCATACACCAACAAAACATCCTGTAAGCAAGTGGGTTTTCTTTTTTAAGGAAAACTTCAAGCACACAGGCTGGGAACATAGTTACACTCTTAAAAAGGATGCAAACTTCTACCCCGAAATCAAATCACACTGGAATACTAAAACAGGTGATGTTTCCTATTTACAATCTCCACTGATTATTTTTGCAACTCTGAGAAGAAAGGTAGCAAAAAAACCCCAAACTGTTAAAAACCTCAAACCAAAACTGTTTGGTTAAGATGGTGGATAACCTGGATGCTTGTTAAGCACTGGTTGCTTCTTGAATGTTTGGCTAGCCATCAATCTCTTGAAATAGAGAGGTTTCAGGATTTTTTCAGTTTGATCCCATGAGACCTGAACGGAAAGCCCATCTTGTAAAATATCCTGCTGCTTCTGTGAAATCACACAAAATCACCTTATGACTGAAATGGGACTGAATTCACTACGCCACTTAAGCCAGAACCTAAACATGAAGTATTCAGAGTTGGGCATCTCAGATTGCCCTAAAGAAATTAATTGTTTTAATTGCAGTGAATAGCACAGCATTTTTGCAGTGGGCCAGGATAAACACAGTGATGGGAGGCCACTCGGATACCTAGGTCAATTCGCCATCCAAACCTGCAGCTACATGAGTATTTGTGTGCCCTGCACAGATTTTGTTCAAAACATTCTTCCAAGTTCTGCTACTGCCTTTTCCCACAGAAACTTTGCCCCAGTACATGCACGACCTCTGAAAATGCTGTGTGATGTTTGCTGCTCAGGAAGGAAACAAACACAGCATTTTCTGGTTTCCTCCTTCACCCAGCTAGGACATCAGCTTCTCTACGTTATTCACTGATGTGAAATACATCAGTGCAGTGGATAAATATACCTGCTTAGGATATAAAAATAAATAACTCTTATTTTTTAAATCTTCTGGCCTAAAGGTCTACTTCATAGCTTCCCAAGGCAGCATCTTACAGCACTATAAATACTGAACTGCAATCAGTAATGCTGCCTCAAAATAAAGTTATTGTGGAGAAGAAGAAAGTTGGCAGTAGGAGCACTAACTGGACTCTCCTGATGATAGAGCAGATATCATTTGTACCATGTCACATTTTATAGTCTAAAGCCAATAATACCAGCTGCTCAGCATGATAACTAGTCCTTAGCGCTTGCTGGACAATGCAGACATGCACACCTGTATGTCTACCATGTAAAGTCAACATAAACCCTGTCAGTGAAAGCTTATGTGCTCCTGCATCAAGACACAACTGAGAACACTGTTGGGCAAAGCACATGGCAGAGACATCACAGCACATGCACTTCTATAAGCAAATAGAAGGGGAAAACAAAGGTACATGCTAATGAACTAAGATTTTATTCCAAGGTTCTTGCCAATGGAAAAAAGATACCTTTTCACACACTCCAACAGGCCACCCAACATCCCACTAACCAAAGAGTCGATTTAGCATCAGGAGCTTTGCTATCAAGTTCACAGCATAGGCTCACCCAATTTCACCTCTGCAAGTCTCTGCAGTTGAATGACGGGTGTTTCTCAAGAACAAGGCTCCATAGGGCTTAGAAATCCTAAATCCTGCTGTAAGTCTGCTATTGCCATCACAAGAGCTATGAATAAATTGCCTCAAATCACCTAAACCTTCATGTCAGTATAATTTCAAATAAGCCTGGACAGAAAATATCAGCTACCCTGGGCTTGCATGCTTTGTTCTAATAGCACTGAATGCCAGGGTAACAAGATGAAGGGCACTTCTAAAAAGAGAAGAGGCAAGCAGCAATAAATTGTATTATGCACTAATACCCACCCTTATTGACAACACTTATCTGTAAAGCTAAAGGTCTGCACAGACAGGGGGAGTTAAAAGCTCTGTTATCATCAGAAACGGCTGTATCTGCATTGAAGTTTATCCAGGCTTTGTCCTCCCCGTGTCTGGCTTGTATACCAGAGGGATTCATGGAGAGCTTCTGACTCCACTGAGAACAATAGCAACATTAACTCCACTGGAGCAAGGCTGCAACACAAAAGAAATGCTGTTTTACCTGCACCATGTGCTTACACATGAATAAACCAGTAGAGGCTTGCAAAAAAACCTCATGAAGCAGAGCTTTCCCTCCAGTGGGAGCTAGCACTACCCTTACACAAGCACACCACGTATACCCCATCTGTTTGGTAACTCATATTATTGCCACCAATTAAGTCCTTCCTTTGTATCAGCAACAAAACTGCAAAGTCTTTTTATATCTTTATGCCCTAGAAGCAAGGTTATGCAAAAGGAGAGGGTTTTGCAGCACAAGAAAAAGCAGCATTTCAGACTTCAATTTAAAATCCCCTTACCTACATTGCTTATCTCCTTCTAGTTTAATATCACAAACTCACCTCTGCAACAACAAACAGCTTACATTTTATGTCTGGTCTATGCCATCTCTTCTTACATCAGGCACTGAAAGTTGATGGCTGAATGTGCTCCCATCCCAGGCATTCCTGAGCTTGAAGGTTTGACCTGAATTTTAAGTGTTAGTGGAGTAGAGCTTTTTAAGAAACAAAATAAAATCAGCTAAGTGAGAGCAACACATGGGAGGGAGGAAAGCAGCACTGTGGGCTTGTGAAGAGAAAAAAAATGAGAAAGCCAGGAAAGAAAAACAGGGCAGTGGAAACAGCAGCTGTACCACACAGAAGATATTGCTTTCAGCTGCTCAGTAGCTCTGGGTTAAATACCTCTGTCACCACTACAGGTGTTAACAATAGATGCAGATTTAAAGTGCTGACTTTTAAAGAGAAACCAACATATTCTTCTGAAGAGCAAAGTAATTTTGAGTCTTTTTTTCAAAGGAACATATTTAACTACCCCCAAAAATCAGTTGGGGGCTGTTGAGACAGTAAGGAGCATCTCCCTACTGCTGGGAGTCCATTCAGCAACATCCTGCTTTCTTCCAAAGTTTGTTTTTCAAGGGTGCCTTAACGGTTGGAAGAAAAATCTAAGAGTTTTCTATTACAAAAATATATTCTCAAATTCCTGCTTGTAAATCAGTTGAATAGGTTTTGGATTTGGTTTGTTATCTCAACCCTTTTCATTCAGATGAGAACCATTCCCATATCCAGTTTTTCCCAGTACTCTCCTGCAAGGACTTGAACACACAACCCTGTTTCTTTTCAGCAGCTCACAACCCTGCTGCCTTCCTAGCTGCTATTCCCTGCTCAAATCGAGGTACTGAGAGTCTGCTTCCTTTAGCATTGTATTTTATCGGATAATGTACCTGTAAGATGCAAAACATTTCAATTTGCTTTTGTTTCCTCATCCTTCATAAGTCAGTAACTATGCTACAGATTTGCAAAATATGTTGTTATAGGATACCGTTATAAATTGAGACCACAACGGACTGAAATCCAATTAAAATTTATTAATTATAGCAAGTAGAATATGAGCAAAGACAGTGCTGGACGACAGGGGAGTCTGCGCTCCGCCAACTGCTGTGACTCTCTTTCTAAACCAGTTCCTTTTATTACTGGCATACATGGATGGTCCGAGTTTCGCAAACGGTCGCAAACGAGTGGTCTTGCTGATATGGCTGTTTCGCAAGCTAATCGCCTTGAGTTGATCAAGCGAGTGG
>JANRGW010037465.1:0-47024 GCA_024733675.1 Psilopsiagon aymara
GTTGGACAGAGCCTTGGGTGGCATGGTTTAGTGGGAGGTGTCCCTGCCCGTGGCAGGGGGTTGGAACTGGATGAGCTTAAGGTCCTTTCCAACCCTGACTATTCTATGATTCTGTGATTCTATGTGGATCCAGCAGTGTCAGCCATGCGGACTCGTGCTACCCTCAAGGGTTAGCAAGCAAAATTATAAGGTAGGGACCAAGGCAAAACAGGCACCATACTGAGATGAACTCCTCCAGCTCAGGGGGGTTTGGGCAGGGAAATGTGGCACTTACGTTTACATCCAGCTGGATGGTGTCACCACTGATGATGGAGAAGTTGGGCAGATCTCCCAGAGCCCCCAGCGGGAGCACGGCTGTGGGACAGAGGGAGGAAAGCTGTTAAGCTGCAAAGGGAGGGAGATGCCCCCAAATCCCATGGTCCCTAAAGACATCCGGTCTGACGGTGGCTCCTGCTCACAGTGTTCCAGCAGGGTGAGCTGCTAGAAAGCACAGAAACGGTGCTGCTGAAAGCAGCAGCCCCTGAAGTGTTTTTCTGTGGGAAAAAACTGTGCTGCTGTGCTGGGGTGAGGGCAACTGAAACCGTGCTTGAGAAGAGCTGTGAGTTTAGAGCGCTGTTAAATACCTGTGTTTGCCCAAGGTTAAAACAACCCCTGAGTATGGGACCCCACACAGGAGGAGAGGACAAGGAGGGGCCAGCACTTACGGGTCCTGGAGCCAAGCAGTGAGCTCACCACACTGAGCCTGGTGTTGACGATGTTGCACCCCTGGGGAGGAAAAGGAACATCAAAACATCCTTCCCTATGAGGGTGCTGAGGCGCTGGCACAGGGTGCTCAGGGAAGCTGTGGCTGCCCCATCCCTGGCAGTGTTCAGGACCAGGTTGGACACGGGGGCTTGGAGCACCCTGATCCAGTGGAAGGTGTCCCTGCCCATGGCAGGGGCTGGAACTGGAGGAGCTTTAAGGTCCCTCCAACCCAAACCATTCCGTCATTCTATGACCCATAACATGGTGCATGACCACAAGGCAATCTGCCTCTGCTGGGGCGCGAGGGGTGGCAGGAGCCTCTGCAGAGCGGGGTTTGGTGGGACTCCATTACTGCAGCGGCCCCTCTGAGCCAGGAGCTCTGGCTCCAGCTCCAGGGTTTGCTCTCTGTGACCCTAACCCGGTGCAGTACCGGTGCCCATGGGTATGAGGACGGGCTGACCCTGCGCTGAGCCTGCAGCTGTGCAAACAGCCGCTGCCAAGGCACAGCATGGACCTGCCTCTGCCAAGGGCTCACATGGAGGTCGCTTTGCAGCCTTACCATCTCACGCAGGACATCACCGAGGAGGTGTTTTAAAGCCTGATCCAGGAGAGGCACTTTGGGACTGGGACAGGAAAATAGGAAATAAAAAGTGATGTAGATTAGTGACTGACTGGAAGATAAAAGTACTTTGTACAAGAGAAATAGGAGGCCTCACCATATTCAGTGCCAAATTCAGTTACGTATTCAGAGCCAAACCATTACCAAAACCCAGCCCTCTGAATCCGGCCCAGTGCTTGGTTCCCAGCACTACCCACAAATACTCTTTCTTTAACCCAAACTTTAGAAGAAAGCTCAGCAGTTCCCCTCTGAGAGCTGCAGCCGGGGCTCAGCCCCAGAGGAGGAATCAGGCACAGAAGCGTTGCCTACAGTCCCAGCAGCACCGAGGTTTCCCATGGCGGGCACCTGGTGCTGGTGCCTACCTCACACTGACGTTTATGTCAACCGTCTTGCACTCCTGGGTGCTCTGGGGGGCTGCCCACTTGTCCTGGACCAGCGTGCCCACATCTGCTTCCACCTGCATGCAGCGTGGCAAGCCTGGGGCGCTGCAGGGGAGCACAGTGTGGCTCAGGGACACGCTGGCCAAAAGGGACCCCCACCCGAGCCGTGCCCCCAGGGATGCTCCGTACCTGGAGGTGTCTATCAGCATGCGGGTGTTGAAGTCCACCTGGTGCCCAAAGCCGGGCAGCAAGCGCAGGCTTATTCTGGGGAGGGTGTTGTTCAGAATCCTCAGCCTGGGCGGTGGGACAGGAAGCACTGAAGAGCGCATCTGTGCAGCGATGCCCCAGTGCTGCGGCTGCTGCCAGAGCCACGATCTTGGATCCTCCCCACCCTGGGTCAGTGGGGCCCCCACCAGCCAGGAGCAGCTTGGTGGCACCTACAGAAACTCCCAGCAGCTGAACCCTCCTTTATGGACCTGCCCCAGGAGGGGAGTGAGGGGGCCCTGTGTGTTACGCAGCAGGCTCCAGAGCCTCCTTTCCCCAGTGAGGGTCCAGACACAGTGAGGGCTGTGCAGGGACACCTATCTCCCACTCTCACTCACCCTGGGAGATCACCGTTTCCACCGTGATCACCATTTCCACCAAGAAGATTGCCAACGAGACCATTTCTGCCAAGGAGACCACCTTCGCCAAGGAGAATATCAAGGACAGCATCAAGGAGACCATCAACAAGACCATCTTTGCCAAGGAGACCATCAACAACACCATCTTTGCCAAGGAGACCTCCAAGGACACCATCTTTATCAAGGAGACCTCCAAGGACACCATCTCCACCAAGGAGACCATCTTGCCCAAGGACACCACCAAGGAGACCATCTCCTCCAAGGAGACCATCTTGTCCAAGGACACCGCCAAGGAGACCATCTCCTCCAAGGAGACCGTCTTGTCCAAGGACACCACCAAGGAGACCATTTCCTCCAAGGAGACCATCTTCTCCTAAGACACCACCAAGGAGACCATCTCCTCCAAGGAGACCACCTCCTCCAAGGAGACCATCTTGTCCAAGGACACCTCCAAGAAGACCATCTCCTCCAAGGAGACCACCAACAGCACCATCTTTGCCAAGGACTTTGCCAAGAGGACTTTCTTTTCCAAGGAGACCACCAAGCAGTTTGCCACCAAGGAGACCACCTTTAAGCTTCCGAAGGTCATGTTTGGCCAGAGAATCTTTAATATCTGAAAAACAAAGTATGAGAGGTGACTGTGAGCTACATGGACTCGACACAAACTTCTGCGTCAGCCTGGCTGATCCTTTCCCCTCCACTGTCCCTCTATTTCCCTCTGTGCAATAGGGCTGGTGGCGTCAGTCACTGTGAAGTACCTCAAGTGCCATCTCCAAAGTGCTTTATAAAAGCAAATTACCAGCATTGCTTCTACTGCTGCACAGGTCTGGGTCAGCCGCTACTTACTGAGCATGGTCAAGAGATAAGAAGGGTAGGGCTGGTCTCAACAAAGAGATAAGTCCTGTCTCTTCCATATGCTTACCATCTACATCCACCTGGGGAACCAAGGGCACAATTCTAAACCCTTGTGAAGGGGTCAGCAGGCTGCAGAGGAGGAAGACAGCCCAGAATGGAGACATCTTCGGTCCTGGTAACTGGAAAGTGATTGACGTCAGTGCAGTGCTGGGATTGAGCACAGGCCACGGAGGGGGAAGAGGATTGTAGGAAAGAGAGAAACAGTTATAAAGTTTCAGTGTCATTGGCATTTCTGAGGGACCTCCAGCTTGAAGTAGCTTTTAATTTATAAAGAATCATAATGAACATCCCCATATCTATTTAAATGTAAATAGCACATCAGAAAGGAATCAAACCAAGTGTGAGAGGTCTAATTCACTCTGGCTAAAAGTCTATCTCAGATAATAGAGTTATACCAAAAATCATTTAAATGAATATTTCTTATGGAGACCATGAAATCCCTTTTACTCTTCAAGGACTGTAAATACCACCAACATGCATGTCTGTTCTAGGGAAACACATAGTGAAAAGCCAACACACGCTTTACTTGTAGGAGCATAATGTAGGTAGGCAGCAGGCAGAAATAACAATGTTTGCTAAAAAGCCAGCACTCCCAAGTGAACATGAAGGGTTCTTCTTTGGGAAGCATTCGGGTTTGCAGAGCAGAAGCTAAGGACACGCTTTTGGAGGAACAAACTCACCCTTACCTGACCAAGCTTAAGAGTGTGAAGCTCTTCAGCGATGTCCCTGTCTTCTGAGAAGGACCTGCACCAAGCATCTTCATATATAGAGCTTTACATCAGGCAAGTGATGTCATTGAGGACATCCAGAGCAATTGGTGGGGAGCAAAACAAACAATATATGGTTTCTGGTGACTTCCACTGCAAATATTTCCTTAGAGGTGTTAGGAGTCAGGTAAATCATTGAGCAATGGCCTGGAGGTGCAGAGCGGACTCAGCCAGCTCATCCCTGCCAGGATTGGTTCATCCTCCCTCTGAGCTTGCTTGTGTCAAGATGTGGACATGGCTGAAGGGTGGTGCCCTGCTAAAATACTTCTTTTTTAAATAAAATGGAGGTTTTGACTGGAAAATGAGTCAAAATGAGAGGTGGCCTCCCTGCCACACAACCCACTGCAGCAGCGTGCTTCAACTCCAGGGTCTTCTGCCTCCACATCAAAGCTCTGTTCAGGCCCCTGCACTCAGATTTGTGGCCAGGGATTTTCCATGCTGGAAAGTCATGTCCCAGCTGATCCATCACAGCTCATTTACTGCCAGTTCACTTCCTGAATACCACCCGATCACAAGGAGCTGTGGAGCTGCTGCCTCGAGCTGCATCAGAGCTCTTTGGGACAGGACAAAGAAAACCCTCTTCTGAGGACCACAAGTGTAGGCCCCATGTGTGGATCACATCCTGATATGAAGGGTCAGTGAAAGCCATCCAAGGTGAAGGGACGATGCATCAAAGGGACAGCATGAACTCCTGAAGACAGGGTGGGAGGGCTGCCCCCCAGCACTGAAGAATAATAGTCCAGAAAATGCTTGCTCAGAGTTAATATGTTCTGCAAACTTGGGAATCCGCATTTCCAGCAGATTAGCCAGCTTTGGTCACACATTGATTCCGGCTTTAAAGAACATCGCAGCTAAAGGCCAAGGAAGGGATGGCAAAGGTGCCAAAGTACTTAAGGAGTTGTCACTCTCCTTGCAACCTGATCAGCCAGACACCTCAGGAGCACAAAGCTTTGCTGTCATGGCTAGATCATGACATTTGATAAGGTGGAAGTGGGTGTTAACGAGCTGGTGTTATGTTATCATCCTTCCTGTATCAATTTATACTTTGGGCAGTCACTATAGAAACCTGGATTACCATAAAGACAGACCTAATAATGGTCAGCACACAGCAAAGGGGCGTCTTGGCATGGCGGAGAATAGCTTCTGAGCAGTGACCTTTCAGGCACGACAGTAACTTGGCCTCTCACCAGCTCTTGCTGAATACAGAGGTCTCTGACAACAAAATATTTTGGATAAACTGAAGCAGATTCCCATAAAGAGAATGACATTGTGATGTCCAGGTCCCGTTAACATGGAGATGTCCAGGTCTCGCTAAAGCAACTTTCAAAGCCCACAGAACACGAAGCCAAATCACTGTGTGAGAACGGAAACACAGAGTGAACCAGAACAGACTTGGTCAAAGGGAGAAGAATAGGACTGACACGAACAAGCACTGCTTTGGTGCTCAGATCATCTGGGAACTGAGGCGTAAGGGCAGGCAGCAAGAGGGACATACCCTGAGAAGCACTGGAGGCCTTGGCATGAGCAAGAGGGCAGCAGGTCCTGGCCAGGCAGAGGGAGATGTATAAGCCCTGGCTGAGAAACAAGACTGTTCTGCTCTGCTGTTGATGGCACCATCCAGACGTTGCCCTTCTGCTCAAGGAACCCATCCCTTCGGGGACCCCTGAGCCAAGGCAGACATGGTTTGCTCTTTTCTTCTTCTGGGACCATCAACTGGAGGGAATGGTACATTTCCCACTGCTGGGAGAGCTCCAGGGACCGTGCTGGTGCTTGCACACATCCAAAGGCTGCACCTCTACCAGCACCCCAGGGCATCAAACACCAGTTAGCATCAGCACAGCTTCCCAGCCTGGTTAAGTGAAAAACCAGCTCGATGCCCCCGGAGGTTTCCAGCCTCGGCTTCTCCCGGGAGGGCTGCACTCAGGTTTTGATTCCTGTTTTTGTGGCTCTCACGGGAATTCGGGCTTAAACTGTTCCATTGTTTGTTAGCAAGTTTGTTAGCACAATCGGGGAATTCTCTTTGAAAAGCGTGCTTGGCTTTGGCAGTGTTTGCAGTGGAATGGGGAGGGAAGGCTCCACAAGCCCCAGTCCTGGCAGGGAGCTGGCTTTATGGCTGCTTCCCTCACTGCTTAGGACTCCTGATGAGGACAATTCCTTACGCGTGCTGCAGAGCAAATGCCTGCTGGGGCTGGCAGCACACACAGGAAAACAAAGGGAGCTCTCAAAGCCTGCCTCATGCAAAGACCTTCCTGGGGACAGTTTCTTAGAAACACAGTGATCTCTCCAAAGCTGCCCTCAATTCTGCACCAGCTCCTGCCACTGGGATGAAACATTCCAATCCTGCTGGCTAGATGAGAACAGGATCGAAGCTGTTTATTGACCTCCTAATGACAGGTAATAATGCAGCAATCAGTGAACTGTATGCCTGGGATCAATGTCTGCAATGCAGCCGATAAACCACAGTGCTGAGCTCCTCTGAGAGAAGGAAACACACATGGAGATGTCTAAACACTCGTCTTTAAACCATGCTGAAAAGTTCTAATCCCTTACAGGGCTGCAGACACACTCCCATCACCCACACCACAGGAGCACAGGGGTCCCTTCCTTCACCCCTCTCCTGTGGGGTGATGGGGACTTTTTATTTCAGCTTGCGGAGTCGACAATTGGGAAGTGAAGGAAGGAGGAAGAATCACCCCGGGCAGCCCAGCACGCCCCCTGCTCCCACTGCAACCGTTGTTGCGGGTCTTGCAGGTTGAATAAACATGCCTTAAGCTGAGCAAAGAACAAGGCCAGACCCCCTCAGATGTCTGACTAAACCAGACCAACGCTATGACATGTGGTAGGAGGCTGCGGGTCTGTCCTTCGACAAGCCTTCAGTTACAAGCGTGCTCAGCATCACAACCAGCTCTGCCCAAGCATCGCATCCCTCACCGCAGGCTGGGATGAGAAGACTTTAGGCAGTGACAGCACCTTTGCTGCAGCTGTTGGCTGCATAAAACCAGGAACTGCTCAAAATGCTCCCTTTAAGCAGGCTGCAGGCTCCTCTGTGTAGCAAAACTGTGAAACCCATTACAGCTCAGTGAGGAGGAGGAGGTCATCTCTGAGAAACAAGGATAGGAGAAGGATTGGACTTACCAGACCTGACAGCACTTTCTGAAGGATGCTGTCCACAAACTTGCTCCTGCCTTTGCTCCTGCAGTCTGGGCAGAGGAAACACATCCGGTCTGCACACAGCAGTTATTATTTACTAGGGATCAAAAGGCAAGGAAGGCAAGTGTTAAACAAACCCATCTGGTGCTGGTTAGGACAAAACATGCCCAGTGTCTAATAAAAGATGTTTTTGCTCTTTACAAACCTTTTCTCAAGAATGCCATCTTCTGGCTTTAAAGAGAGCTAAAGGTTTCCAAGCCTAAAAGAAGCTCTGATATCCCCAGAGTGCAGCACTTAAACGAGGACTGATGTCAAAGGGGAACAATCATGGAATAGCACAGCTGGAGCTGGCCTGAATTTGTCCATAAAACATTTGGATTTTCTGAGTGGAAAAAAATGAACAGTGAAAAGTGTGTTCTGCAGAAATGCAAACCTGGAGGCTGGCAGGTTCAACAACGCTGTCGCTGCCTCTGAGGAGCTGCTGATACTGACACAGAACGGTGGCTGTCCTGGGAGGTTGGTTTGCACTCTGATGTGGCAGGTCCTGGAGCAGAGCCTGGGGGTGCCCACGGGGTCCTGCCACATCCAGCTGCAGGTTTGCAGCCAGGGCAAAGCCCGTGATTCCTCCTGTAAAGCTGCTCAGAGCAAAGCTCAGTCAAAGTGGGACAATCTCCTGGAGTCCGTCCCAGCAGCATTCCCTGCAGGCACTGGCTTCCTTCTCACAGCTCACCTTTACCCAGTGATGCTCATTTGGACCATGAAAAGCCCCAAGGCCAATGGGGGCAGCAGTGATATCAGTGTGAAATAGAGATCTTTCACTTTCAGCCTGCAGAAAAACACAGGAAAAGAGCTGGGAAAAAAGAGCTGGGAATAAGGAGCCCACAGCAGCCAGATCAGGCTGCTGCCACCAGCCACCCATCACTGATACTGCCATCACTGTCTTTAGTTTAAACTCTCCATGTAAAATCACTGTTTAATCTGGAAACTTGATTTTCCCCACCAAAATGATCACACATCTTAATTCTGAAGAATATTGGGAAAAGAGTGTTCTCGGCCCTGACACCTCCTGATTTCCCCAGTGGGAAGCTGCGGGACGGAGGCCCAGCTCCCGTCCCCACAGGTTCAGGGGTTTCCTCAGGATGTCACTGACAAACCCAACACCCTCAGCCTGGAGAGCAAACCCCAGCGGTGCTGCAGAGCCGCTGCCGCAGCGCCGGTGCACAGGAGCAGGAGCCGATGTGCTCTGTTGCTTTTAAGTTATAATTTCTCCATGTATGTCTGGACACAACCATGTGGAAAATCACCGGCTTTAATATCACACTTGTTAGTGGGGAGTGATTCGTTTCTGCCTTCAGGCTGACACCTCCCAACCTTCCGCTGTTCTCCTTTGGTTTCAGGCACGCACTGGAAGCTGCAGCTCATCGCTCACCCCACCACCACCACCTTTGATGGATTTCGTGTTCTGCTTTCTTTTGGTAGCTTCCTCTGCCATTTTCTGGAGAGCATCTCTCCCCTTCAGAACAAAGGAGGGTGCTGAAAGGTTTGCACAAGAGTTTAGCACAGTCTCCCTGTGCCAGAGGGCGAGGGCACACAGTGCTCCCCATCGTACCCTATGAAACATCCTTATTAACATGATCCCCTCCCAGCACACAGGCAACAGCAGGACCCTTCACGTGGTGTAAATGGGGACAACCATTAGGATCACTGCCTCACACTAAAGGAAATCAAGCAGGGCTCCATGCAAGACCACACTGGCCAAAACAGAGCCTGAATGCCCAAATAACTCCCTGCCTGGGCGGGGGCTGGTGACCACTGCAGTGTTCTCACTTGTCCCCTCCTCTTACCCACCCAGCAGGACCCGGCTCTGGGAGTTCCCCCCATGGGGTCCTGCAATAATAAATTTCTTCTCCTCATTTCTGTACAAGACATGTCATGAGGTTTAACCTGTCATTACCTCCCTCCAGTGAGGCATTCGCTGTCTCTGCTCAGCCCAGACAGGGAGATTTACATCTTATCTAACAGGAGTGTCAGATTTATGGATAACTCCCAATAAGGAAAGCATCATGCCAGAAAGACACTTTTGTGCTGGTAGCTTGATCCATCATTATGCTATAAGTTGACATCTAATTAAACCTCCACAGGGATTACCGGGTCCAGAACAGCTCTTGAGGAGGAGAAAATCTACCTCTAATCACCACGGTGCAATCTCATCTCAGCAGCTTATCCCCAGCCCCTTGCGCTGCTGTAAGTGGTGGTAACACTCCACTGATAAATCTCTGGTACTGCTTGGGAAGAGCTGCTGATGTTACCCAGGCAGGCACAAGGCAGAGCAGGGCTGAATGTCCAAATGCTGCTCTAAAACACAGGAAAGACTTCTTTCCCAAAGACTTTCCTAGGTTGTGCCCATGTCCCTTCCAAAGCCACAAATCACCTTGGGACTCATCTGCAGGCTACAGCCTTCTCAACGGTAACACATTTCTTGACTCTTAAGTGGACTGCATAGGTCAGTGTAGATGTGTAAACCCTGTGGTCCCCTGGCAGGCTGCTGGATGTGCATCTTCACATTTTCCCTTCACACTGCCTTCAGTGGGAATGCACAACGTGGCTGAAACTCTGCTTCTCCTGGTGTTTCTGTGTCATTCCAAGAGGGAAAGCAGCACAGTGCTCTGAACATGTCAAGATGCACCTGGAACCAGCACCCAATAACTTACTTCACCAGCACACAAAGGACAATGGTTTCCTCCCCGAGCTCCAGGTGTTTCAACAAGCTCTGAACACCTCATCCAAGGGATCGGGACCAAAATGGGCAACTCAACCCTCTCCAAGACTGGTCACGCCTCAGAGCAGAGATCATGAGTACTAGGGGCAGGGGGAATGTCAGAACATGGAGCACTAAGGGGAGCTGGATGTGCTCACATGGCATTTGCAGGTCGTCCACGCTCTCTCCTCCAGGCCAAAAGAAGCCAGGAGAACGCAATGGACCCCCGCATGCAAAGGAGAAGGACTCTGACTCCCTTCCATGAGAGCTTTCCCTGCTTGTCGAGACATGATCAAAAAGGGTGAGGTCACTCACCATTTTTTCTACCACTTTTAACAAATATTGCAGTGGCTTTGGGTTGGGAATGGGTTAAGAGAGGAAGGAATTGCTGCACATGGACCATCCTGGAGATCACAGAAGACACCTTCAAAAGAGTCGATCCTCTGTCTGAAATTCACTGAACCCAACAGAAACACTCCCTTTGCCTTCAACACTTACCCAGGCCTGGTGGGAATGGAGGACACCCTTGATGGATTACCACAACCTCAGTGGGACACGTGCAGGTCTCATCCTTCTGGACTGTGCTGCCCAGCCAGGAGAGACACAAACCACAGCAGCTTCTTGCTCGTGTGGACTTGGTCGTGGCTGCCCTGTGAGGAAAGCATGGCCACAGAGACATCCGCTTTCTAACAATGGTTTCTTGGCACCTCCACCCAGAGACCTTTCTGTGTGCTCCCCTATGACAGCAGATGAAGGCACGCTGCCCCAGCACCGGCTGTGCAGTACTTCACCTCGCTCGGGCAACAGCCAAAGTAACCAAATATGCAGGCAAACAATAAAAACGATGTATAAAACAAAGCGGCCTCCCCTGTCCTGGTTTCCAGCTCTCCGCCAGCTCCTGCCCCAACAGCCTCTTGTGTGAGGATATATAAGGCCAACATGATTCCTTGGTGTGGCCACGGCAAGAGGCGGACTGAGTCAGCAGGATGGGAAGAATGGCCAGGAAAGGTAAAGATGCTTTTAGAAACTGCACAGCTTGATGTGTTCATTGCTTGTACTTCCCTTGGTGTGTCTCTGTAAGGTCAGTTCTCATCAGAAGCCACTTTCTGCAAAGACTGATATAAACACGAATGTTTTCTGCAGGCTAAGCTTTCTGAATTACTGGTTTTTCAATATTGCAAGTGCATTGCAGACATGCTAAACAATTCCCAAAGGTTTTCCAGAGAGGGAGATAACACACTCACCTTTTTATTTGATTTTACCTTCTCTATAACTTCCATTCATTCCTCGATTCGTTTCAGCTCCTCTTTATTTACCAGTTTTGTACCAGCAGTGGGTCATCATACGTTCTCCAGCAGGCACGAAACCGCTGCAAGCACCACTCCAGCGCACAGACTCGCAGGGGGTTTTCAGGGCTGAGCCTCCTCACGGTGCTCTCAGATCCCAGGCAGTGCAAGAGCCATGTGTTGGTATTGCACAAAAGCTGCCAAGCTCAGGACCACAGTCTTGACCCAGCAGTGGATCCATGGCTCCGTGCTTCTCTCACCAGGCTGCTGTGGATGTTCTCCTCTTCCAGGCACCACCATGGCGAAGCTCCGCACCCTGAGCATCCTCCTGAGCCTCCTGGTCCCTGTGCACAGCACCCGGTCACCCGACTGCGGGGGCATCCTCACACCATTAGGATTGAGCTACTGTAAGTCCGGGCCCCTCTCAGCATGAAGGGGAGGCAGCAGCATCTTTCAGTCCAATGATGAGACACCGAACACTGTCACCACAAACTTCTGCCATTAATCTGCTCTCTTTCAACATCTTCTCTCTATAGCTAATAACAGGGGGGTTAGTAAGGGATGGAAGCATGTCACCCAGTGGATTTCAGGCTGTCCATATGGCCACAAGCTCCAGAGGGTCTCATAAAATATCTGCCCTGTTTCACAGTCGCTGAAGTTTCAAAGCCACACGCTGAGACAGTCCTCAGACAGGATCTAATGGCTCCCACAGTTCCTGACCTGCTTGTTGGCTCCACAAAGCCCAGCAGGTGAGTCCATGGCTCTGCCTTTGCTGCCATAGCCCTGATTCATGCAGGCGCTCAGCTGAATATCGTCCCAGAAGGTATGTTGCCAGTGAGGGCAAAAATCTTTCTGGAGACCCACTCAGCTCTTTGCCAGGGAGGTTCAGAAATGAGTTCCTGGCTCCTTCACTGGGTTCTGCGGGCAGCAGCCCCAGTGCCACCCTGCCGCACTGATTTACCCATGTGCATCCCGTTGACTTTTGGGGTTTGCCCACTATGAGAGCAGGCAGGGACTGCACATCAGCCCGGGTTGCCTGACACCTTTCTGCTCCAGCAGGACCCAAATCAACTCTGTCAAAGTCACTGACCTGTCTCTGTCACTCGTCCCCGACTCCGGGCTGCGGCTGAGCGTTGATGTGGACCTCGGCATCACACCCGCCCCGTGAGTGCTGGGGCTGGAAGCTGCTCATGCTCCCCTCTGGAGCAACGGGGCTGCATCCAGCTCCTGACATCTGCCTGAGGGAGGAGGGGGTGCTGGGGTTAGTGGGGTCAGTATCAGGACCAGGATCAGCCCCTGTGCTCCAGCCTCTGCTTCTCCTCCCCCCGGCACAGCTCGACCACCAAGGTGATGAGACTGTCCATCCGGGCGGACCTCCATGTGGAAATGAACCCTGAAGGGAACCTGGAGGTGGTGACCTCTGCCTGCAAACCCACCTTGGAGGAGGTGCAGAGCACTGAGGAGATGGAGAGGTCGATCCTGTGGTTTTCCTTGTTATGGAATCTGGGTAATGGGGGTAAAGAAGAAACTGAGGCACAAGCATTTCTAGGCAGGAAGGTGATTTTGACTGAGAGCTGCTTGCAAAGGTTAAAACAAAAGCTTCATCTTCACAGGAGGAACTTTGTTCTGCTTCCAGGGCTGGTTCTCCCCATTTCAAGAGAGTTTCGTTCTCTCATAAGGGATCTTTGAAAGTAGAGCAGCAGCCACATTTGTAATACAAGTCCAACAACACTTCTTCAGTATTTTCAGTTTCTGAGCTGTATTTGTAGTCTAAATAGATAAAGTAGTGGTAATAACATCTCTGGATGCCTTTTGGTCCAGATACAAGACACTCGCCTGCCCTTGACTCACCTGAGCTGGGGCTCACCTAACTTCTTCCATTCTGTGTTTTCATCCAGCAACTCCTCTAGCTCAGAGCTGGACAAGGAGATTAACGTCGATAAGGTAAGAGAAAGGTGCAAGACAGAAGACAAAGTTGTGCAAGTCTGTAGGAATGAGAGCACTTTCAGTCAGGCGGGCACACTGCCCCTTGGTCCTGAATGCTTCCATCCCTTCTCCAGGCTGCTTGCCGATGGGGACACCCAATTCCAGCAAACCCCTGCATTCATCTACCAGCTCTCTTCTTGTTCTTTATGCCATAGGTTTGCCTGGAAGTCTCCAAACTGCTGCTTTCACCGAATGAAGAGCTCATCTCTCTGACAGGTGAGCATTGGGCTTTCACTCTTGATATGGACTAAGAGCTTTGGGGCTCATTTTGGAGCAGGTCAGAAGATGGAACAGGCTCCCACACAGGCACTTCCCACCACTGTCGCCTGCTCTTCCTGAGCATCCCTCTGCTCGGTTTGCAGCTCAGTTCCCAGTCTCACCGAGCTGCCAGCTCCAGTACCTGCCCTTGGCTGCACCCGTGTTCTCCGAGCAGGGAATCACCATATCCTTGCAGGTAAACCCCCACTTTCCAGTGCTCACATCCCAGCTCCCAGTGCTACATGCCCTGAGACACCTCAAACTACTTTTCTCCTTGCCTGTGTCCCTGCAGACAACTTTCCAGGTGGCGGGAATGGCTATCCCTCTGCCAGTCAGCCCCGTGCCATTCAACATGCCTGAGCTGGGCAGCTCCAGCCCTGCTCACCTCACCCTGGCTTTCTCCGAGCACTTCTTCAGCAGCCTCTTCTTTGCCCTGGAGATGGCTGGAGCCTTCAACATGACCATCCTGGTGAGTAGAGCAAAGAGCAAGGGAGTAGAAAACACACATTGGAGGGACAGCTCTGCCCCAGGAATGGCTTGGAGGAGCCATGTGCCCTGCAAAGAAATGGGAATGTGTCTCTGAGCACCCATGGGAGCTGCTTGCTGCAGGGTTGGCACAGCCATGCTGGATGTGAGCCCTGGAGCTCAGCCAGTCACAGGCTGTATTTGCCTTGCAGAGCCCACTGACCACCGCCACGCTGGCACCCAAGATCACCCAGGTTCGTTGTGGTCACACCGAGAGGCACAGCCCCAGCTCGGGCAGTGCCCCCGGCCACCAGTAACGCCCCTGCCCCGCAGATGGGCTCCCTGTTCCCGGAGGACCTGCCGGTGGTGCTGCAAGCCGTGTTCAGGAGCTCAACGCAGGTGGTGCTGGAGGAGGGCAAAGCAGCCCTGAAGCTGCTCCTCACTGTCCACGTTGGGGCAGGATCGCCGGCATTCCAGAGCTTCCTGAGCGTGAACGTGGTGAGTGTGCCCTGCGAGCCACAGCAGCGCGTGCCTGCAATGCATGGAGCAGGGTGTGAGGAGCTCATCGCAGGTGGCAGCACACAATGGGCTCAGCACATCCCACTGCTCAAAGCTGAAGAGGGACCGTTGGATCCCTCTGATCCTTCCCTCTCTTATTCCCATGCAGGATATGTCCGCAGGACTCCTCCTCAGCGTCACCAACACAAGGATGATAATCTCTGCACCAGTGATAGAGTAATGAACCTCGCTAGGCTCTGAGTGCTTGAAGGGGATGTATCCCAGTCATAAAGGGAAAGGAGAGGCAAAATGATCCAGGGAACTTCTTAGCGTATGCGGTTTGGGCACTGCAGAGGTAGCTCTGTCCTAAGGGAACCAATGAGTCCCCAGTTTCACTGTGATTAGAGAGAAAAGCACAGCATCCTGCATCCCAGCCCACTCACCGCAGCCCATGGCCCATGTCAGCAGCACCCAGGAAGGCTGCTCAGGCTGAATCCTTGGGGACAAGACATCCCCAAACCCTCACTGCTGTGCCCAGGGGAAGTCAGGCTGCAGCTGCATGCTCAGACCCTACCCAGGCACCAAGCCCCCTGGCCCTGCACTCACCCGTGGTGCCTGGGGCAGATCGCTGCTCATTACAAGCACCTCCTGCTCCACTCTGTTTTCCAGGAACGTTGAGCTCAGCCTGGCTGCCTCCGATGTGGGCCCTGTGCCGGTAGGTGCCCCCCAGCCCTGCACCCCCCCAAGTGACCGAGCTCAGACACATCCCCTCCTTGCCCTGTGCTGCACCCACTTAGTGAATGCACCTTAGCATCATCTTCTAACAGCCTGGTCCTGCACCTTGCAGCTTAGGAGGTCCTAAACCATCCTGAGCAGTGGTTATCAGCGGGGGAACACTGACTTTGGTGCTGGCCACACCCTGTGAGAACCAGGACCCCTCTCCCTCTGGTCCTGGCCCCCCTCCTGCTTTAACCACACTGTGAGCTGACCATGGACTTCCCTTTGGCAGGATGCCTTACTGGAGGAGCTCTTCTTGCCCACTATCCGTACGGAGGTACCAGCTCAGATCAATGGTGAGGAGCTGGAGTCCTGTGTGGTGCTGCCCCATGGGATGCACAACCAGCACGAAGGCAGCACGCAGCTGACACCTTTCCCTCTGTTTTTTACTAGTGGTCCTGAGTGAAGGAGTGATCCTGCCCCACATCTCCAGCTTCACCTATAGCAACATCAATGTCGTGATTCACAAGGTAAGAAATAAGACCTTTAAATTGCTCCTGCTGTCTCTGATTTAAAGGCAGCCCGGGAGCAATGCTCACCTCCTGGCACCAGAA
This sequence comes from Psilopsiagon aymara, assembly GCA_024733675.1. Taxonomy (NCBI): domain Eukaryota; kingdom Metazoa; phylum Chordata; class Aves; order Psittaciformes; family Psittacidae; genus Psilopsiagon; species Psilopsiagon aymara. Next base: position 15,781 of record JANRGW010037465.1, read on the forward strand.
TAAATCAGAGCCTGCTCCTCCAGCCCTGCTCACCCGCAGAACCAAGTCTCATCACTTTACACAAGCATAGCTCCTCTCCAGCTCCCTGAGAGGAGCAGGGGCTGTGTTGGAGGGGCTGCTGGCCCGTGGAGAGCCCTGAGCAGGCTCTTGAGAGCCGCCCCAGCACCTTGCTCAGCCCCTGTTCTCCCCTTGCCTAGGACTACGTCCTGGTGCCCTGCAACCTGCAGCTCCAGGCGAGGACTGGAGCACAGACCACTGCGGGCTGACATCTGGAGTCTGGAGTAAAACAGTAGCAGAGCTGTTGACTCCTGCATCACACTCTGTGTTTTGCCACTGCTTGAAATGCTGAGAATCTCCTTTCTTGCCTTACTAGAGCAGCACTTTTTCATATCTAGGACAATAACAGCATTGCACTAGCACTTTTTCCTTCCAGTCCTGCTCTTGGTATGACAGTTGCACAAAGAGGATGGATTGTAATTGTGCTCCATGCTTTAATTAAACATTTCTCTTTAATACTGCATTTTCTGGTGTGACTATTAATCCACCCCCACCACCCCCACCCCCGACCATGTGTACCTGAAGACAAATAAGTTTGCTCTTGCTAAGAACCGGTACCAGTACAGGTGTCCAGCCCCTACCTTTAATTAAGGGAGCATGAAGATTCCACTAATTTATAAGGATGCAAAGCAGCCTCGCACTGCAGAACAACACGGCCCCTGCCAACAAGAGATCCCTCATCTGCTTTCCTCCATCGCTGGTGTTACTATGGGAACGTTGCGGCTGATGCCTCTCCCTGGGTCAGGGAGGAGGAGAAAAATAATAACAATAAACCAAATCTGTCGCACAATGGTTTCTAATTTTAGATCTGAAGAGCGTTCCATGCTCCAAAGTGCACTTTGACAGCGCTCAGCGCAGAGCAAACACCAAAGGAAACGTGGCTGCATTGGACAGAGGGTGCCGGGCACTCACCCAGGGGTGCCTCTGTCAGTGCTGGGATGCTCCTTCCTACTGCCCAGACACAGCTCCAGGCCTGAGAGGCTGTTCAGGAAAATAAAGGGGAGAAAACCCCACAGCAGCCTTGGGTGCCCGGGAGGGACAGAGGAGCTGGTAAAAGGCCTGCACCCCTCCTGAGCTCTCCGATAGCAGCACTTCACATAACACCCCAGCCATGAAACCACATTACACATACATCTGTTTGCACTCACAACAGCTATTACCCACCATTTCTAGCCTCTGAAAAGCACTTCAAACCCTCATATTTCAGTGGCTCAGAAACAGGAAAGCAAACAAAACTAGCCAGGTTGATTTATTGTAAGGAGTAAAAACCCCTGAAGGTTTATATGCCCAGCTTGGGGACCTGACTAATGACTTGAATGCCCAAAATCGGCAATAGTGGGAACTGCTCCTAATAAAAGTTCCCTGGTAGAGCTGCAACCATTATTCTTTGACTAATATATCTTAAACCAGGTTCCCAAAAGGAATAAGCTGCAGCAGTGAAAAGATGTATTCATTGCCAGTGGGTATTCTGACTGATGACTTTACTGCGTGGTTCTGCACCTCCAGTGTGGAGTCACAGGAGCTGCACCACAATCCCAGCCCCACGTGTCCTACGTGGGTCAGCCTCAGGTGCAGGGCAGAGCTGGGTTTCACTGGAGAATCGGGTACTCTGCTTGTCACCCAGTTCACTGAGCCTCCAGCACAGCAGCAAGTGCCCACTGTGGTCCCAGCGGTTACTTTGGGGTTTCTTTTCACCTGGAAAAGAACCACAGAAAAAGGGGTTTGTATTCCTGTGTTTGGCACTAACAAAGTCCATCATTTTCCTGGTGGTGCCACAGGGTCCCACAGGAAGAGCCACCAGGCAATGCACGGCTTCCCTTGCCAGAGGAACGTGAAGCAGGAAGCAACAGCTCAGACACTGAGAAACAGAGATGAGCCCCTTCACCAGCCCCCATGGAGCCACAGAGGGGTGAAGCTTCCCCAGGGATATTCCTGGAGCAAGAGCTGGAGATCCCAAAGCCCCAGGAGACCTGGGAGCTTGGGCAGAGCAGCCAGCCTGTTGCACCCCATTCCCGCTGCTCACCCACAAGATGATGTTCCAGCACGTCAGGTGCCAGCACGCTGGAAAACCACTGTTCAAGGGTTTTTCCACTGTGGACAGGGTCATCCCAGTCCTTATCAATTCTGACTTGCCATTTGCTGCTCTGGATTTCCTCCTGAACCCAGCAGCAATTCAGAGCATTAGATTTACAAGTTTCGGAAGATGCTGCCCTTTCCTCTGCTCCTTCCCACTGAGCCCTGTACAATAAATAGCACATTGGAAGCCAGGCCCTGGCAGAAAAAGCCATTTCCAGATGCTCAAAATGACTTTCCCTCTGTTCTGTGATCCCAGGCTCATGCAGGCTCTGCCCCAGCTCTGCAGTGAGCTCCTTACCTGCTTCCCGCTGCCTTGTCTGTCTCAAGTCAAACAGACCCCTGGGACAGCGACAGATCCCAGGTTATTGTGTAACAGCAAAATGAACCCCCTGCAGCAGACCCAAATGCACAGAAGTGATGGCTAATACAGCGTGCAAAACGGTGCTCCACTTCACTCACCGTACAGGAGGTGTTTGCTCAGGAGCCAGAACAAGACCTTGTACAAACAAAGCCCTTAATGCTGACCCGAGGGCAGAGAGGAAGGATGGAGAAGCCAAGCTTGATCAGTGCAACAGCCCTGAAGTGGCACAGTGGAGTTGGTGCAGGACAGTGGAGCTGCTCATCTTGCCTGCTGGTTACGGGGTCCCAGAGCCCCCCAAAGCCCCACTCAGCCAGCTCTATGGGCATACCAGTGTCACAGAGCACAAGCACAGGGTCTGAAGCTCCTGAGCACAGCCTGATGGTCCACTCGTGCTCTCACCTTGCTTTGCAGTAGCTCCTCACTGTGTGTTTCAGCTGCTGCTGGTGCTGCTCAAGCAAGGAGCCCCCTCACCATGCAGGAGCATCATTTCTGCCTAGGGACAGGACAAGGTGCTGAGGGCTGTGACCCAGCAGATACTGAAATGTTCTTACATTTAGGCAGAAACACAGGACTTTGCCCCGTCCATTACCGGACCAGCACTGGACCTCTTCCACACTCTAACAGTGATATACCATCACCAGCTTTGGGGACACCAGCAATAAATAACACACTAGTAATAACATCTAGTGCTGGGGAAAACAAGTGTACGAGAGGCCGTTTGAGACCTGGATTTATTTGTTTTCTACCCTGAAATCCCAAATGCCCACATTCTTTTCCCTGTGATGTGAACAACTGACTGCCACATCTGTCTAAGCAGACATGGGCTGCGGCAGCCACATTGGTGTGCTCTGATGTGACTGCTCTCCCCGGAGACCAGGAAATGAAGTTTTCCCTTCAGATTCCATTAGGAAGTGCCTCATGTCCTTTGGACATCCGGTTGCATTCTGATTCCTGCTTGCAGGCTAGCACGTGTCAGTGGGTGACCTGGCCAGGAGCAGCCATGGAAAACCAAGTGGGTCTTGCTCTAAGAGTGGAAAAAGTTTTCAAACCAAAACCCATAACCTCAGTGGTCACAAAGGAACCAGGACCCAAAGCTGGAGGCAGGACAGATGCTCTCCCTGAGAAGCATCAGAAAGCAGAACCTCATTCCAAGCACTACAAAAGTAGGAGTGTTTATTAGGAGTTACATGACAAGTGTTCCCTTCCTAACAGGGACGGTGACATTTCCTCTGAAAGCCACATGCAGCAAGTTCCCTCTTCACTATATCAAGCACAATTTTCCCTCAGGGCAGATTTAACAGCTGCGCTGCAGCTTCACACATCACTGCTGGAACTGTGACCCGAACCCTGCTCCTTCCTCTAAATAAATGCCTGTACACAGAGCCGCCTCTGGGGGTTCGGCTCATGGGAGCACCTCAGTACTCACAAGCCAATTAACTTTAAAGAGTCTTAAATGTTATCAAGAATCTGGAAGTTTAGAGAAGAAAAGCAGAGAAGGCTGTGCTGGGTGCTCCATCCGTGCTGGCCCTTCTTCCTCCTCCGCTCAGGAAGACCCCCGGCGCCTGGTACCCCCCAGCTCACACGAGGATCACCAGCAGGCCCTGAGGAGGTGCAAGGAGAGACACAACCACGTCAGCACCCGGCTTCCAGGGATGCTGGTTCCCAACAGCGCAGCAGCAACACAGTGAACAGGAAACCCTCTTGCAGAAACCCTCCCATCAGATCTGCGCTAAGGAGGGCACAGCGCCCTTTGGGAGCACTGGAGGCTCTTGCTCACCCAACCACATCTGGCAGGGTGAGAACAGCACCGGTGTCCTGCATCAGCACAGACAGGAGGAAAGCGCCTGCCCGACACTTACCGCTAAGATCTGGATATCCACCTTTATTAAGGGAATGCCCAACACGTTTGGCAGAGGGATCCCGATGCCCAGAGCACCTGCAGGGGACAGACAGGTCCTTACATCCCACTGGAGGGATGAGCCCAGCTCCCACCTGTGACAAAGCCACTCGGGATGCACGGACCACAGCTCCTGCACACACAGCATGCTCTGCTTTTCCCAGTGTTCCCTGTCACTGTTACCAGGACCCTTTGGATGAAGCTGGGGTGGGATGGTGCAAGAATAAGTCTGGGAATTTAACTGCAGCCTCAAAATGGGATCGCAAATGTCGGATCACTTCATCTCTGCTGCCACAGCTTTCCAACACATGCACATCCCTCTCCCCTCCTTCCCAGCACTCTGCTAGAGCACTCCCAGTGCTCCAGCTCTCCCAAGCACCTACCATTGATGAGGGGCACCAACGTCTCTGCCAGCAGACTGCTGCAGTGGGGCCTCAGGTTCGAGATCTGCACCAGAGAAGGGACAAGCATGTGAGCAGCACTGCCTGGCACAGGATAGCAGCCAGCACAGCCCAGTCTGTGGCTGGGTACTGGCCTTGGGGCTGGAGATCCCTTCCCACTGACACAGCTGAAGAATAAATCGCCCTCTTTTAAGCAAAACTGCTTTTTTTCCTTGATTTGAGTTTGGTGCTTCCTTTGGGAAACCTTATTCCAGCTTAGACTCCTGCTGGAGCTCAGTGTAAGCTTTGCCCATGCAGAGGTGAAAAAACAGACTTCGGGTTTTACATTTGCATTATTAGAAGAGGCAGAAGGAAAAAAAAAAGACAGCAGAAAAAGAATTGCCAAGAGCTACGAAATAGAGCAGCAAACAAGTGAGACCATCAGCAGCTGTAATCCATCACAGCCAGAACAGGTCACAGCAGTGCACAGCAACCAAGTGCCTCCATCCCTCCTTCCCCAAAGCCACTTGCACAGCACTCAGCCTTGGCTGGTATGAGACTTACGTTACTGATGCCAACGTCAGAGGACTCCAAGGAGAGGGAAGTGCTGTGGGAAAGGGAAGCAAAGGGCATGTCAGACACTGAGGCAAGAGCCCTGCCACCTCCAGAGCAGTGTTAGCCCATGGGCAAGGGACCCTGTGAGGCATCACTGGGGCATACACAGCAGGGTCAGTAGATAATACAAACAGCAGCAGTGCCACCCTTGCAAGAGAGGGGAGAAAATAGGAAAAGAAAAGCTGAACCTGTTATATGCCTGTAAATGAAGCAGCACTGCAGCAGGGCATGCATGGCTCCTGCCTTCCCCTGCCCTCTCCCACAGCTATCAACCTTTGGAAGAAGTCAGCTCCTGTTAGCTGAGAGAAAGCTTCCGGAAGAAGCATCCCCTCTGGATGTAAAGATCGTGAGCTCTGGAGAACTTGCTGCAGCTCCTAATCCATCACTGCAACCACACAGCTATCTCCATAGCTAAAATCCACGCTTTATTTCCACTTTGAATTTCTCTTTTCTACTTCTGCTGAATCTTGTTATACCTTTGTCTATTGAATTAAAAGCTCTTTGATGCATTTCTGTTCTCTGTATCGCTGCATACAAGCTATGCCAATTTTGCTTCTAAATCTAGCTCTTTGACAAGCTAAATGGCTTGAAATCCTCAAACCTCACACTTGAAGGAATGCTTTCCAATCTTTAATCATACTTTGACTGCCATTAATGACAGCACTTTCCTTTCCTCCTTTATCACTCATGTCCAATGTCAGACATTCCGAAATACTGCCCGGGATCAAAGTCAAGCTGACAGCCTCACAATTCGTCAGATCTCCTCATTTCTCCTTGTTATAAAACTGACACGGATTTTACCTCCGCTCTCCTCAAACTTTCCAGCTCCTGTAACATTGCCTGAAAGCCTGTGGGGACAGCCTTACCCACCAGCGACAACCTTACCCCCCCAGAGACAGCCTTACCTGCCCAAGGACAGCCTTACCCACCCAGGGACAGCCTTACCTGCCCAGGGACAGCCCTAGCACCAGCCGGCCACCAGCAATCGACACATGGACATTTAGACTGAGGTCCTGCAAGCAGAGAGGGAAGAGGATCAGCCCTCGGAGGCATCCCCATCCCAACTGCCAGTCACCCAGCCAGCTGCATATGACACAGTTTGAGGTCTTTCCATGCACACTCACAGCCTTCAGCAGCAGGATGTTGAGGGTGGGTCCATCTGAACGCCTAACGAACACCTGAACCAGCACCGAAAGCTCAACGGTGGCTTTCCTGTCTTCCAAGAGGATGAGCGGGCTCCCAGGCAACGTTAGCCTAATGCTCAGAGGGCTGGTGCCACGGCAGGCTGAGCACTGTGGGGATCAGGGACACATGGAGGTGGCTGCCCGCACCCCCCAAAACTCTGTGGGGTCTCCCCCAAGGTCACACAGACCTTGGACAAGCCCAAGGTAAGGAGCAGATAGGCCCAGCAGCATGGACTGGCACTGCTTGCAGTGCGGACATGGAAAGGGCAGTGGAGCAGCCTTGAGCCCCTCATGGCCAGGATGAGGGGAGCAGGAGACCTGAGCCTGGCACATCCAGGTTCATCACTTGGATGTGCTCAGACACAGCGAGGTTCCCACAGACCCTCGCAGCAGCAGAACTCACTCACCCCAGTGGGGAGCAGGGAGGCGATTGCTTTCTGCAGGTTGCCAGCACTGGAGAACTGTAGGAACAGAAGCACAAGCAGCCACAGTGAATTCAGCTGATTTCACTGACACCATCCTGCCAGTGCCCCTGTTCTCTGCCCTGTTTGTGCTCCTGGGGACAGTTCCAGCGCTCCCTCACTCACTGTCCCAAGGGAAGCCCAGGAAGCTCAGTTACACAGAGCCCCTGAGCCCTCCGCCTTCCCCATCACTTCCCAGATGCATGGGCAGCTCCCAGTAAGATAAAGCAGATGCTGCTCCCCAGGCCAAGGCTGCAGCATGTCCCTTGTCACCTCCTCTGGCTTCAAACACGGGTCCTGCCACACTCACAATTTCAGGGGTGCAGGTGAATGTCTGTGGTGGTATCTGGATCAGGAGGGACAGGACCGCATTGAGGAAGCTCTGGCGCAGACCCAGGACCAGGAGCTTGTCCACCGGTGGAGGCAAAGCAGAGGGGGATGAATCATGGGGGATGATGCTGCCTCCCACCTGCTTCACTGCACCCTGTGAAGAGTGGTGACAGGGACATTAAACCAACCCTCCAGAGTCATGAGACACATCCAGGTCCTTGAGATGGACAGTGCAGGGCCTGCATCAGCTGAAAGAGCCTCAGCTTAGGGAAAGCATTGGACTCAGAGCAATTCCCTCTGTGTTTCATAGATGAAAGGAGCTGATGAAGAGCAGAGTGAATGACTGAGGCCTTTTAGCTAAGAACAGACTGTCCAAATCACAGCTCACTGCTGCAGTTCACCCTTGAGTTCTCACTCCAAGAGCACGTGATGGTGATGGCAATGATGCTGCCAGCTGGGGTCCAGCCTGACCTCATCCACCTCCAGCACCCAGCCAAGCATGAGTCAGTTTTGGACCCATAGCAAACTTGCACCCACACCAACTACTTGCTCAGGAGACCAGCTCTGACCACATGTGGTGGTGGAGGCAAAGCCTAATCCCAGTAAAGGACCTGCACTAAAGCAAGAGCAACAGCACTGCCTGTGCAGTGTTTGTTACTGCACCCTTGCTCTTCTTCACTGTTTTTGTCCCAGGAGCTTCTCATTAGCCACTTCTTTTAATTTAAGATCTCTTGTTTGAAAGTCCTCTTTGGTTTCTGCTGCTGCTTTTCCCTTCCAGTGAGGCAGAGGTAAAGAATACATCCATTACCTTGGTTTAGCATTCACCCAGAACAGAGATCGAATAGCGAAGGCAAAAGCAGTGACACCCAGTCTGCAGGCAAGATGAGGGAGAGGATGGAAACAGCTTGTCCCAACAGTTACAAGCAGCCTCAGGATGAGTTTGCAAACAGAGCAAGAGAAGGCTTGAAGAAAAAGCACAGCAGTCACTTAAGGGTGATTTTGATCGGGATCTAAGCAAGTCATTAGCAGCTGTTCCATTTGGTTGTACTGGAAAAGGACAAGTCCCATGGGATGAGGTGAACAGGCACCTCCCAGGGTCCTGCTCCCCGGCATTAACTTACGTCTAAATCCAGGCCGAGGAAAGAGCCGGAGGTGAAGGGGAGGCTGGCCAGCTGGTAGTGAATGGTTCCTGCCGTGCCGACCGGGATCACCGCTGCACGGGGAGAAGGGTCCTCACACCACCAGGGAATGAGCAGCAACACAATCCCCTCCCCAAGCCAGACCCCACACCCACAGCCCAGGTCCGAGCATTCACTGCTGGAGGATGCTCCAAATTCAGCTTTGTGGGATCTGCCTTTAGAATGTAGCTCCAGAAGAGCAAAGATAAACTAAATCCAAGAGTGATGTATAAACATGGCTTAAAGGGGGTCAAGGTGCTGGCAGGTCACTTGGGCTGCTTAGGCATGAACTCAAGGCTCAAGAGTCCTGAAGCAGCATGGCTTCTCCTGATGCACTTATGGATGTGCAACCTCCCTGATGCACTGATGCACTAATGTGGGAAGGGTCACTTCCCACTGCAGGAGTGCAGGGAACACAGAGAAGCAGCACCCATCCTCCACCAGAAACGCACCATTGAGAGTGCCCAGGAGCTGGATGTTCACCAGGTTCACCACGATATCAACCACTGGACACAGCTGCAACACAAAGCAGAAATGCAAGGGCTGCTCCGCTCCCACACACCCCCTCCCAGCCTGACCCAACCAACTCCTTTTAACTTAAATCCCATGGCGAAAAGTGCTGTGTGGCATTAGGCAGCAGCTTGGATGCTGTGAAGGACTTGGGGGCAGTGGAGCATCCCTGGTGCTGTGGCACCACACCAGAGAGGACTGCTTTGATCTGATCATGGGCATTGTGGCCAAGCAGCTCACATCGGTGATGTGGGAAAACAGCACAGAGATGCTGCAGCTTCCTGCTGGTATTCCCACATTTCAGCTACGAAAGGAGGGCAATCCCCAGGCTTACCAAACCGGGCAGAGTGGCTGTCAGTTGCTTGAGCACTATCTCATTCACTGATAGGGAGAGTAAGCTGGAAAGCAAAAACATTTCCAATCACTACAACCACAGTGCAAGGGTCTCCAGCCTTCATTTCACACAGTGCTGCATCCTTGGCCATCCTCCCTGGAGCACTGCTGCAGCTGATGCTGGCAGGAGCAGGGGCTGTGCAGGAGGCAGGAGGGAAAGGGGCTGCTCATCCCACCGAGGGGAGAATTGGGCTTTATTCAGCACTGGGGGGTGCAGGAAAGGAGTGAGCCTCTCCAGTGCCACCCAGGTTTGGCTGTGTCCCTCTGGATATCAATGAGTGCTATAGATAGGGGAAGGTGGGGCTGCTACGAAACGTCTGCATGTGAGTTACTGGAAATGAACCATTTGCATCTGGAGTAACAAGAGGAGAAATCTGCTGTGGAATGTTTCACTGCTGCTGCTAAATAGATCACTCTGGGATGGGTGGTGCCTGCAGGCAGCACAGAGCCATTTACTTTTGATAATCAATATATTTCTGGGCTGTTGGGTTAGAACATGAAGCAGCACACTTGGCAAGCCACAGACAGCAGGAATTCATAATGCACCTCGTTATTGATGCCTCAGTTCTGCCTACAGACACATCTGAGGAACTGCCATGAAGCCACTCATGTACATCCACACTCCCCCTTGCCCCACAGGGAGCTCAGCATCCTGCACAGCATCACTTTAATCCTGCTCAGACTTCAGATACAACCCCCAGAGTGGGTGAGCCCCATTCTTGATTCACTTACATAGACTCTTCCAAGCAGCTGCTGATGGAAATATAATGCATAATGCAAAAATTAATTAGGAGAAACTCAATGGACCCGAAAAGTGAGTAATTCAAAGGCAATAAAAGAAAATATTTCCCATGATCAATCTACTGCTGCATCCATCAATACACGAGTCAGCAAATTCCTTCTGCCAGGAATTTAATAAACACTGAGCAAGAGATGGGGCATTTGCATGGAATTACCCACACTCGCAGCAGTCAAACCCAAGGTCCATATGCTCAGCATCTTTCTGTGGGAGCAGCCAAGGGCAGCGAATGAAACCAGGGCAGGCGATGGTGCTGTTTTCCTGGAACACTCCCTGCCGTTATTCCTGCCCTTGGGACAGCAATTCACCGGTTATGTCTGAAGAAAACACGTTGGAAGAGGCACCAAACCTCATATTTGGATCTCAAAACCTCCCCGGGCAAGCAGAGCAAATTAACCCTCATCTTCCAGCCAACACGTTTTCTGCCAGTTCCACTGAAGCAACCGGCTTTGGCAACAGGAAAGAAATCACTTCCCTGAGGCCTGGCTCTGCATCAGCTCAGCACCGTCTGTGTCCTGGCAGGCTGTTTAGATCACTGGATAAAGAGGGCTGCACGCAATGGAAAACATAAATCCACAGCACTTACCCAGAGAGGAGCTTGATCCTTATGGCACCGAGGACGCAGAGGCAGTCTTCAATGATGACCTGCACTGTGCCCGACTTGAAATTTGTGCATTTAATATTTGCAGTAATGTTCACATCGACCAAGATATCAATTAGTTCTGAAAGGAGGCCAACCAAGCTGAAACCAGAGCATGGGTTGAACAGATTTCAGCTCTTGGCCTCTAACCAGAGAAACTCAGCAAAGCAGAGAGCAACAAACTGCACCTCTACATCCTGTAACTCAGTACAAATGGCACAACCCACTTTTCAGTGCTTTTTCTGCTCTGTGGCTTTATTACAGGTAAGAAAGAAACCCATGAAAGGTGCAGAATGTTGCCTGACAGGAAGCCCGGGAGTTGGGGATTAGCTGCTCTCACCAGTTGCCGCTGAGCTCCAGCTTCGCGGCGATGCTGAGCTGGACCCCGATTCCTGGCAGCAGCACCACTGACAGCTTGGGCAGCCGGACCTGGACGAGGTGCAGGCTGCGAACAACAGCACAGGCTGCACACATGGAAAGCATCTTCTATGGGCTGAGCAGCTGCAGCCACCGAGGAGCCCACAGTCCCACAGCCACCTCTGCTGGAGGCACCAGTGTTGTAAGCAAGAGGCACCAGCTCCAGGATGAGAGAGTCTGCAGCTGAGAGCCAAAAGAAGGCAAGCCAGCACCAGTCTGGGGTGGAAGCCAGCTTCATGGAGAGGTAATTTTTTCCCTGTAGCCCTGATATCAACAGCAGCAGCAGAGTCATCATTCTGCACCCCTAATCTGCAGTGTGCTCCACCACCCACCTTGCTACCACATAGAGGACCTTTATGGGGTCAGAATCTCAGTATCAAGATAAAACAAGGATAAGTTCTTGGGCCAATTGTGCCAACTGCAGCTCAGCTTTTGCTGCTTCAGAATGGGCAGTGAAGGTGCCATCACTCACCCTGTGATGCTGGTGGGAGAGTTCAGCAGACCCCCTTCACCCATGATGTTTGGGAGCACGAGGCCCTGCAGGTGCTGCTGGAGGAGCCCATTCTGCAGTATGGCATCAGAGAGAACTGGAAAACATCTGTATGTGAGGGCCAGCACTTGCAGGACCTCTCCCCACTCAGTCAGGTCTGTCCCAGCAAAGGCACCACACACAAAGCCCCATCACTCCCCAAAACTCCTTGAGTCATCAGCTGCTTCAATGCAGCCAAATCACACAGGGGATGATATTCTACAACATGTACTAAGCCAAAGCCACCCTCAGTGACCTAACCTGGAGGAGCAGCGGAGGAGAGCATCCCAGACCCCTGACGCACAGCTCACAGTGCAGTTGTGCTCTACCAGCAGCGGCAGTGACTGTGCTCTGCGGCTTCACTACAACTTGCTTCACCCTTCAAAAGGGTGTTTGTTTCATTCTTTCTTTGCTTAACAGAAGCACCTTGAAACAAGTATCATTTTTTTTGCTGGAGCATTGCAAATATTGACACAGCTGCTGAACTTCACAGCGCTGTTTGCCGAACATCGGCTGCTCCAGTATGGAAATGAGAGCTAAGAGGAAATAATCCAGACCCAGCCCTGAAGTTCCATGGCTGTTGGGTGCAGAAATGTGCCCCATTTCAGGAGCAGAGAGACCTCTCTGACCCATGAACGCAGCGATGGTGTCAGGAGCTCTGAGCAAAGCCTGCAGCCCCGAGGAGCTGTAAACTAAAGAGGAGGGTTTGCTCCACGTCCTGGTTCCACAGAGCTTTCCAACCGACACAACTCGTGTTTTCTGGTTACCTTTCTGCATTGCCCCTGGGCTGACGGCGCAGGACAGACCAGACAGGACTTCCTGAGAGGGCGAGAGGAGGCCGCAGAAAAAGATGATTCCAAAAAGCTTCAGCATCGTCATCTCCGGAAGATTCCCCTGCTGGAAATAGAGACAAAGGGAGGAAGGAGAAAAGCCTCTAAGAAGTGATCCCGGTGTCTTTACAAGAAATGAGGTCGAGAGGAAAATCCCTCCTCTACTCTTTCTTGAGCTCAAGAAGCGTCTGCTCCAGCCTGGGGCACCAGGACCTCCTTCATGTCCCCACATGTCGAGATACTTCGAGTGTGGATCAATAAAAACCTTTTCATGGTCCTTTGTACTGGCCCAAAATATTCTGCGTGTTCACACAAAAGAAAACCCAGCAGCTTTGTCCTGAAGTGATGTTTAAGCTGCTGTTATTGCTGTAGTCCTTAGGTGAAAAGTTACAAGGGCTTTGGTGAGGGTCTTTGCCATGGGAAGCAGCTGAGGATTGTCCTTGTTCTTTCTAACTTTCCAAAGCAATAAACCAGAGCTCAGGTGATTAAAACCAAGATGACGCTAAGGTCACGATGTAGTGAATATTAATACAGATTCAGTTATGAGGTGACAGAACGACTCGGAGCTTGGTGCACAGCAAAATCTCAGACTACAGCAGCCAGCACATGGTACGTGTGTCCTTCCAGAGGGTGACACTGCCACCACCACTCCCTGCCACTGTGCAGCCTTCACCAGCCTTTATTTGATGCCCAGATTATGTTATTACCTGCAGCAGCAGCAGCCGGCTGGGAATGGCACTTGGATCCTCCCGGGCTCTCCTGGAACTCGTCGAGACCCTGTGTCGTCCTTCCCTTTTTTACCTGCACCAGAGATGGAAGAAATCGCCCTTATATAAAACCTGCAGCAACAGACACACCTTTCCCTCCCCAGCTCCACGTCCCACCACAGTCCCTCATGCCCCTGCTCTCTGCAAGCAGCATCCAGCTGCCACCTCTCCTGATTTATACCAGGCAACGTCAGCGCTGACTTGACCTGTTGCCATCTCCCTTTGTGGCCTGGATCACTCAGATGCCACTTTCCGTCCTCCCTCCCCAGTCTGTGTTAAAAGGATGCTCTGTAGTGGTGGCCCCAGCTCCGAGGGATCCCCATGCTCTGAGAACACCAATGTAGGAGGAAATCACAAGTATTACTGGAGCATCTCAGGCTGCCAGGAGGCTGCCAGGAGGAAAGCAGCACACAGAGCACATGGGCATGGATTCAAGGAAGCTTATAGTATGAAACAATCTACTTTTCCCAGTCCCCAAGGAGCTATGGGACTTACGGCGCTCATTCCTATTTCAAATGCAGCGCTGCAAAAATATTTTCTTGGCACAGAGAGGTTGCAGAAACCTGACGAATGTTGGCTTTGTTAAGACCAAGCTTCAAATTGGTTTTGGTTGTATCTGTAAACACCATCATGGATTGACTGCAAAAATGGTACTGAAATGTTGAAATCCAACACCAAGCATTCGGAATAAGCAACACTTCAGTGAGCTGAACGGCAGCAGCAGAAACGGGTGCTTCAAAGGGCAATCTCTCCCCTCAGCAGCAGCCTTGGCCGGGCTCCGTGGAAGTTTCCATTGTGCAGAGCCCCAGGAAGATCTTATCTGGGGTCTTTGTTCGGGTCTGGTCACCCATGTTCAAGAGGGACAGGCTCCAATGGAAACCGGGCAGCAAAGGGGTGCCACGACCACTGGGAAGGGTGAGGAGCCTGGCCTCAGAACGGCCGAGATACAGGAGAGGGAGGGAAGAGCTGCTTGTGCTCAGGACAACACTGGCACAGGAGCAAACACAAAGCCAATGCACCCAGGCTGAAGGCAGAAGAAAGCTGCCACCACCATGGCAAGTTTTGGGCTAGCTTTCCTATGGGAAACACTCAGTCTGGACTGCTTTCGGTGTGCTGATGATGGTCCAGTCTGCAACCAGGGAATGAAGGCTGGAGCCACAGAACCAAGTAAAAAACATCTCCCAGAAGATGCAATCCCTCACCAGCACCCTCAGTGCGCACATCCAGCCGCCAGCTTGAGCCTTGCTTTCCCCACCTCCTTCTTCCTGTACCAGGGGGATCTACACCTCCTGCTTTTATTGCTGACTCTGCTGCTTGCCAGGGACACCCTTTCCATCTTTCTCCTTCTTTGATCCCTTTAAATAACCTCAATGCACAAGGCTGAACGCTGAGGTTCTACCTGACACACACCCCCTACCCAGAGAGTGAGCGGAGGCCATAAGGATAAGGAAAGCAGCACATTCTACACACGATTGCAGGGATTCTTCCTGCTTTGTGAGGTTTTCTTATCCACTCCTCCCTTTGCCTCCTCTCACACACCTATATTTCATTCTCCCCTTGCAGCAGTGATTTAGACTGCATTTACCAGGAGGCTGAATCCAGTTCTGCAGTGACAAGGGAATGTATATTTAAATGAAGCATTGCAAGAAACGCTAGAAGAAGTTATCACAACACAAATGCTGGAAAGTGTAAGGGTTTATGAAAAGAATAATACCTGCAGAGGAAAGATGCTCTGGAGCAGCCTCTGGCATCCTGAGCCACCTGAGCTTTGGCTCAGGAATGCAGCAGCTTAAACAGCAACAGAAACTTTCGGAGAGTAATATTAAAGTAAATAAATGTTATAATTCATTCAATATTGTTAAATCCACTGATATTTTTTTCTCTAATATCCAGAACCACAGAAGCCCAGGGGAAGCTTGGAACTGCCGTTCATCTCCAACTGAGATGCAGAGCAACATCAAACAGCACCAAGAGATCAGAATTGGTCCACTGCAGTTTGAAGCCACCACCACAATTTTACGACAAATGGTCGGTTTGAGACATCCCAGAGGTTTGCAGGCTGCAGAAACACCGAACCTCTCCATTGTTATGTGGCGAGTTAAAAACCAGAGGAACCTCTGTAAAACCTCCATTTGTGGGTGAATAGTAACTCCTTTCTGAGGATACACGTGAACTGCATCCTGTCTCTGGAGGGGATAAACCCAAACACAGTAGCATAAATCACAGCCTGTGATGGAGCTCCCTGCACAAACACCCAGGCTGCTCTCACATGGGCACCTCCTGGAGTCTGCTTCCACATGGATGCTGTGAACATTAAACAAACCGCTCAGTTCAAGCGCTGATGGAAAGGAATTTCCCTGATGTCAACCAGCAGCGGCCAGACCAAGAGAAGGGAGAAACTACTGAGGTGAGGAAACAGCACAGCAAGTGGCACAGCAAACCTCAGAGGAATGAGGCTGACGAAGCATAGGCTGGAAAGGGAAGGGGGAAAATGAAGGAAGCTCTAACCACGGCTGCCCCCAGGCTGGGAGCTCCCGGCCTGGCTCAGGTTCATGATCTGTTTTCCCCACTGTTGACCCTCACTGGGGAACACGGCAATGATGGGGATGCTGCTGGGCCGGTGCTGCCACAGGTCTGACAGAGACTGGGGAACAAATGTCTCTTGATGCTGTGTTCCCTCCACCTCACTGCACACAGCATCACTCAGAGGAAGGAGGAACTCCTTCCTGAACTCCCTGTAACACACTGAATCACGCTATCCAGAGATGCTGCCTTAGCAAAACATCTCTACAGTTACCTGTGCTCTTGCTCGGTTTGGGATGGATGAATCCTCCCAGAGCCAGGCTCAAAACCTGACTTCTAACACCAGGATTTGTCAAAACTCTGACTAAAATCTCCTTTAGCCCAGGATAGTGAGAAGCCCTCAGTCCCTACAGCCAGCTTTAGAGCTGGTTCAGCACCTGCCTTTGTCAGCAGTGCAGAAGGGCAGAGAAGCTTAATTAACACCAATCACTCTCTATAATAACAGCCCGCCTTGCCAAATCGATCCTAGGCTCACACTGACCCAGGCTCCTGCTTCTGCACGCACCAGGGGCTCGTGGTGTTGTGCGTGCATGGACGTCAACAGCATCTTCCCAGATGCCCTCGTGTCTGATCACTCACTCGTGCAGCTCCTGACACAGGAACCTGAGAACAGGAGCATGGTCCTGGATGAGGGCCACGCAGATGGCCCAGGCAGGAGAAATGGGGAGGAGAACACCGGGTTCACAGGCAGAGCTCTAAGGAGCTGCCTGTCAAAAGGAGCGAGAGCAGCAGCATTGATTTCTGGGTGCATCTGCAATGCCGCGCATAAACAGCAAGAGCAGAGTGAAATCCCTGCCAGGAGATAACCACAAATCAATGCCCCCAGGAATTTTACAGACAGGAAACTTTGTGCTTCCGAGATGTGAACTGAAGTGGAATGAGCGTAACGTTTTCAGCCACAGGAAAAGGGACAAACTTCATTAGCCAGATGCAGTGTGACAAGCTGCAGTGCAAGAGCCACGTCCTCACACCCCCCCCAGTGCTCCATGGAGTGATGCTGAAGGCAGCACTGGCCAAAGGACCTGCAGGAGAACCATCCACCATGGGCAGGGAGCTTGGGGAGCCCCAAACCCCTCCCCAGCTGCTTTGGGCATTTTCACTCAGTGTCTGTCATCAGCCTGCAGAGACTGAGCTGAAATCCCCCCGGCATCTTCCCGTGCGGACATCCTGCATCCCGACTTATTCAGGGCTGGCATGTTCCAGGTTTCCCCAGGGCAGCCTTTTTCTCTTGGCCTCATACCAAGACTGGCAGGACCCCCCATTGAAAGGCCACAGGGCACAGCCCCCTGCCCCACATCTGGGGGGGTGCAGCCAGAGGAACCCCCATTTCTGCAGCCAGTTCCACAGCATGGGCAGCCTGGGCTCCTGAGTGATGCAACACGCACCTCAAAGTCAAACCTAGTTCTGTATTTTAAAGAAATGAATCCATTTTCTGCCTTCTTCCCATCACGAGTGCTGTGAATGCCTCAGTTCCTCCTCACTCTTCATTCTCCCAATTTACTTCTTGCTTTCCTCCCAGGCTGGAAAATGGATTTCTGCCCATTGCGTTGTCTCAGGAAGTGTCAGCACTGTGGTGCTGACAGAGACTTTAAAACAAAGACAGCTATTTCCATCTGACTGAAGGAGAGCAACACAGACCCAGCGCCGTGTTTCTGCCTTGCCTCAGGTTTGGGGAAGCTTTGCTTTACAAAGAAAAGAGCAGTATTGAGCAAAATTGTCCTTGATCATCTCTATTAATCCCTGGGAAGAATTAGCAGCAGCCTTATATGACACACATACATCTTCTGCAAGATTTGAGGCTCTCTGTCTTATTCTCATCTTTTAATAGAGAATTGGCAGGGTCTCCTTGGACGCATCATCAGTGCAGGTGGCAGAATTAGTGCTGTGCTTTGTCCAGGCACTCCTCAGGGGATAAATTACAGCTCTTACAAGCAGCCAGGGGGTTGGAGTCAGCATTATGTAAATAAGTGCTTATTTCAAGGAAGATACCAACTGCTCCAAAGAAACTGCACCTGAACCAAGGGAGTGCGTCCATCTTAAGCAAGCCTGGTTAATGACTTACTTATCCTGAGGAGCATGACCAAGGGTGAACTCATCCCTATGCCACCTCCCTCCCACTGCCAGCCCGGTGTTGGTGGGCATGAGGATCTTGTCTCTGGGCAAGAGACCACAGGACATCAGTGAGACACTGAAAGGAGCAGAGAGGGGCATTAGAGGGGATCAGACCCGGGGCAGGCTGGGGGGATGCCGATGCAGCCACACTGGTGGGGCAGGCAGCTCTCCTGACCTGACTCCGGGGGCTCAGCACCCCGATTCACACCAGCAGGGTACTGAGTCCCCATCTGCTGCCTGGCTCCGGTGCACCGGGGAGATGCCACAGGCGCCACACTCGCCTTCCCTTGGCTCCCCACCTTCCAAACTGAGGGGCAGTTTTGGTGCACAAAATGCATGAGGAGCTCATCCTCAGTGAATGGAAGTGAGCGGTGCGGAGCTCCCACTGCCCCCCGCCCGAGGCCTCCCCAGGGCTGTGCCCAGTGACTTGCTGACTCCGTGACCAGAGCCCGTGCACCGCACCGAGCACACCGGCGAGAGGGAACAGGAAAACAGCCCCACGCCCACCCAGCGCGGGGCTGCGGCGGGCCTCGAACCCGCGGCCCTGGCTCCAACCAGCGGCCGGCGGGCGGCCCCGGGCGGCCCCGCTCCGGCTCGGGAACTGGGGCGGCTTGGGTTATACCGCCCCCTGCTGGACGCCTGCGGGCCCCTGGGCGGGGACTGCTTCCCACCCCCGGGGGGGCGGACGGACCCCCCCACTGTGTGTCCCACTCTTGTGAAGGGCAGAAGGGGGGTGCGGGGCCAGAGCAGGGGAGCTTTGCGGGGGCCTGGCGCCACTTACCCCGGTTTGAGCTCGGGCTGAGCACAAACCGCTTGGGAGCATCGCAGAAAGTCCTCTCCAAGACATGCGGGGGGGGATAAGGCTCTTCTGAAGCTGCTCACAGCAGGGCCGGGTGGATTCCGGAGCACGGAAACACCATAGAGACAAAAGAGAGAGAGCGTTAAATCCCCTTTAGCTCCGAAAACAGTTTGATGTGTATCTGACACACTGCAAAGAACTAAGGACCCACTGTGTGAAAACAAACACAGCACAGTGGAGCGAGGGCCCAGCATTCCGCCATAGGGTGTGAAGTGAGCGACTGAAAATCTGATTCAGGGGCAATGTCACCCACACAGCAAAAACTCAGAGGACACTTCCTAACACTCTTCCAATACCTGAGCGGGGCCTACAAAGAAACCTGGAGAGGAGCTTTGGACAAGGGCCTGTAGGGACAGGCCAAGGGGAAAGGCTTTAAGCGGCCAGAGCAGAGATTGAGATGAGCTCTTAAGTAGCAGCTCCTCCATGTGAGGGTGCTGAGCGCTGGCACAGGGTGCCCAGAGGAGCTGTGGCTGCCCCATCGCTGCAGTGTTCAAGGCCAGGTTGGACACAGGGGTTGGAGCACCCTGCTCCAGTGGAAGGTGTCCCTGTCAGTGGCAGCGGTTGGAGCTGGATGGGCTTTAAGGTCCCTTCCAACACAAATGAGCCTGGGATTTCATGATCCTGTCATTGAGCAGGAAATCCCCTCTATAAGCATTTGGGGCACTGGTGCTCACAACTGGGATTTATGAGTGAAATCACCATGTGCTCTGGTGTGATGTTCCAGCTGGGTCAGACAAGAGAATGGCTGAACCATAGCATGCAGCTATCAATGTCATCTCCAAAATGAAGAGCTGGGTTCTTGAAGGCATCGCCAGGCTCCGGTAATTTCAGCAGCCTCTCCTGAGTGCAGATGCTCAAACCATAAATAATCACTACACATTTTTGCTGCCACTGATGCTTTATTGCCCAAGGCAGCCACTCTCTGCTCTGCCTTCAAGATAAGGCCGAGCAAGCTTCAGAGAGTTTGGGTACTTTGAGTGGAATCTTCTCAACATCAAAGTCCCAGCAGGGTTTTTAGTGAGGCTTTAGAAACAAGTTGAGGATTTTTTTAATGCACCATACACCAACCAGCATCAAAGGCACTGCAGTCTGCGGGGAGCGGCTGCTTAACAGAGCCACTGAGAGCTGGAAACGCAGCTCAACTAAACAGCTCCAGCACCAGGATTCTGAGCAACTTTCATGTAGAGGAGATGAGCGCTGCGGAGGTTCGCTGGGAGCAGAGCACCTCAATTTGAAGAGCGACATCCCCATTTGCCATATGAAATTACTCAGAAGAAACAAGGAACCGGGACTCTTTGAGCTTGTGCTGAGCAGCTCAGGAGAAATATCTCATTGAGTTATGGTACTTCGCAGCCCTCGCACACCGAATCAAGGTCATCTCTAGCAGTTAGCAAGAGATCTTTGCTGTTTCAGCATACAACCCTTGTCTCTCTTTCAGCAGGAGTTATTGTTAAGCAGGGGTTATCTATTTGGCTGCCAGGAGAGGAACCATGTTTAATACAACCCTGGGCATCAGCAATATCACTGCACGGGAAACAGCCTTGCTGCTCACATGCGCTCGGATAAGAGCAGCCACCTGTAAATCATGTTCTCCTGCTGTTCACTTTGTCCCAGGAACCACGAGCATCTTGTCTCTCACACCAAATCCCGGCATGCCTGTGACCCCGCACCCCTCAGAAGTGGGGCGAGGAGCCCTGTGATCCAGCGCCCAGACTGCAGCGGCAGCAAAGAGCATCTGTTCTGTCAGCCCAAACACCATCCAGCACTGCCGTTAGCTTTATCGCTCTCAGCAACACAAGCTGCTTGTCTGGAGCTGCAGCAGATACGCATTTTCCGCCTGTTACCTCTATTTTGTACAGAGTAAGGAAGAGAGCGGAGGGCAAAGAGCAGCAGCTGCGGCAGAGGGGGATGCAGGGCACTCGCTGCAGCTCCCCGCACCCAAAACATGGGTGAAAGCCCGAGCTCCTCCGAGAGCTGATGGGCATCTGGAGACGTGGCCCACAGGAAACAACCCCAGCGGCCGCTTGTCCTGCCTGTGCCTTGGAGGCAGCTCCAGATCCACGCAAGCCTCTTGCTCACTTCCACCAAGCTGTGGTGTGAGGAGGAGATGAGGCGCTTGGAGGCTTCATTTTTCTAAGGAGAAAAGCAGGATCCCGGTTAGGCGCCTGCTCCTCATCGTGGCAAACATGCACAGTCCCTCCATTGCAATACTTTGTCCTCCCACCTCTTCACCCTTTATTGCTTTGATTACATCTTTGAAAGTAGCAGCCTCTGGCCCCTTCTCAGCTCAGTGGGCAGCACACCTACAGACACCACAGCCCGGTGCTGGCTGTTGTGCTGATGGCACTGGTGCAAAGCAGCAGGTCTAAATTCCAATGCTTGGTTTGAATTCCAGCTTTTCCCATGCCATTCTGCTTGGGCAGCAGCAGTTACCTGTTGAGCTGGCACAACCAGCTGCCCCCCCCCGCTGAAGCAGCTCCAGCACACACCATTAAGTGAACAATGGCCCCGGGTGCCTCCCCAGCTCTCAAAGCCACCTTCGGCTCCACCAACATGCAGCAGCTTGTAAAAGGCTGAGCTGAAATAGTATTTCATGGCTTGAATTGCTTCAAATCCCAGAGGAACAAGTGTCAGGATTTTCAATAGCTGCAGTGTTAATAATAAAACAGGGACCTCTCCCAGCATCTGCGCACAAACAGTGGTTATTTCTCTTTCAAAGCTTTGAGTCCTAAAACCTTTCTTACATTCAGCTTGACATCAAAACACCCATCTCATTCACCCAGACTGTCACAGGAGAATTGTGTGCTATTAGAAATAGCCCTGAGGTGAATTAAGATCAGCCTGTAATGATGTTCCAGTACAGCAACTTTATTTCTCCCAAACCAAATAAATGAGCAATATTTTATGTGCTGTGCCAGGGCTCAGCAGAGAGCGGCAGCTGCTCCTCTATGATTTATTGAACGGATGTTTCCTAACTAGCCAAAGTCAGGCTCTGAAACCAGTCACAAAATCTCCTGTTCATAATTGCCCAGCGCAGAGACAGGGAGAGAGAAATCTGGACTCTGGATAGTGGCGAATTTGGGCATGAACCATTTTATTTGCTGTTTTCCTCCTATGAACAGAACACAAATATACAAGAAGCTGTATAATAA
This sequence comes from Psilopsiagon aymara, assembly GCA_024733675.1. Taxonomy (NCBI): domain Eukaryota; kingdom Metazoa; phylum Chordata; class Aves; order Psittaciformes; family Psittacidae; genus Psilopsiagon; species Psilopsiagon aymara. The sequence goes on from JANRGW010037465.1 coordinate 37,911, forward strand.
AACCTCTAAATACTGATGATCAACAGCAGCAGCAAAGATACAGGGCACAAACCAGCTTCTTGTTCTACAAGTGCAGAAGCAACCTGGACCCTGTCAGTCCAGCAGGCAGGCAAGGGAGCAGTGGGTGTTTGAGGCACATGGGGGACTGAAGGATGAGGTGAGGAAGGAGTGGAAGGGGTTGGAACTGGAGGAGCTTTAAGGTCCCTTCAACCCAAACCATTCTATGGCTCTGTAAGACAGAAGTAAGAAAAGAAATCACACCAGCAAAAGAGCTCCATCGAGCAGGGCTGTGGTGTGGGCAGCTCGAGCCGGGACCATTGGCTTCTGGACAACCGGCAGGAGGGAACGTGTTTTCACATCGGTGGCTGGAATAGCGGCTGCTGTGCCAGAGGACATCTCCAAAGCCAGGAAGTTGATTGGATTCAAGAGAAGTCTGGACATTGACATGCACTGAGGACACAAGTGTTGTGGTGGCCAGTAATGTGTTACTTTGATGGGCCCCAGGTCCTGGTGCCCAAAACCCTGCAGCGAGGCCAGTGGGTGCTGGTACTTCCCTCTGAAGGAAATGAAAGCAACAGCTGCCAGCCCGCGGTGACAATCCCACATGGACAGGGATGATCCCTTCAGCGTACTTGAATCATTTGGGTGCAAGAGCAAAAGGAAAAGCTGATGAGGACAGAGCTAAATCCTGACACAGCAGCCAGGGCTCGGAGTGCAGCGCTGGGATTCCTGCCCTGAGACACAACAAACACCCAAACAGTTACAGCCCGAGGAATGCCAAGCACCCGATTCCATGCACCAGCTGATGCTTGCTCCAGGAGCAGGAATGCTGCCAGGACAGGGTTGTGGAGCCCGACTGTGCTGGACACACATCAGCTCCAAGAATATCCTCTGTGGAGCTGCTGATTAAACACAGCCAGGCTGGGATGAAGGTTCAAACCGTCCTGGTTGGTTGGCTGGGAGTCAGCGCGTTAGCCCTGGTCCTACTGAAACATCAGGGAAGCCTCAAGGAAAAATAGCTTAAAAAGCCCACCAAATGCTCACAAAGGCTCATCCCAGTGCCAGTCTGAGTCTCTGTGCAGAATTCCACACCAAAGAGCCCTTTGATGCCAGCAGGGCCTGCGTCCACCCCAGGATTTCACTCCATGGCTGTTAACAGAAAATTCTCTGATGCTTTGCCCTTGACTAATGTGCACTTCAAGACATAAATCACCGCCTGGCCCTGCCATTGGAGAGTGGCACAGACGTGTGCACAAGCAGATTGTTGACCAGAGGCACAGGAGCCAAGTTATGAACAGTTCTGGAATCCAATAAACACCACAGGAGAGCATCTCAAACCAGACCACACAAACCTCATTTCACCCACCCTCCCACAAAGGTTGTCAAATATCTATTCATGAGATTATAACTACCTATTTTCTATGCCATTTGACAAAGAGGAAGAAAGAGAATCAAGATAAAAAGAGAGCATATTTTAGCTGTAAAGGATTTATTCATTCCATTTACATTTGAATCAATTATCCAGGCAAAGCTCAAACACTGCCAACCTGATTTAGGTGACTGAGCACACATCGTAAATAGTGCAGCATTCAAGCTCTGGAATCCCTATCTGCAATTCCTGGCTACCTTCGAGCAGGAAGAACATCCTGACTCACAGTGGGCCTTTGTTTCCGAGCAGTGGGGAGGCTTTGCTGTGGTTGGGAAAGGAGCCTCTGAGACCCCTCGCTCAAAGGAACCCCTTAGGTTTACATTCAGACCCAGGGACGGGGGACAAAGCCCCAGAGGCCGGTCAAGCACAGACGGGACCTGCCTCATCCTCTGCTCCTTCCCCGCACCAACAGCCCCAGACCCAGCAGCAGCCTCGTACCACCCAGCTCCTGCCCTTCAGGAAGGCCCTGGAGCAGCCTCTTGCAAGGACCTACATGTGCTCATAGGAAGTTGATGCCATCTACTTTTCTCTATGAAAGCAACAGATGAAAGAAAGCTCAACCAAAGAGTGAATCCTCTCCTCTGCTAAGCTTTCCCCCAGTAGAACACACCTCCTCTGTAATATAGTTTAACAAGAAGAGAGGCAAGGAATTCTGAAGCTCTGTATCCCATTAGCATCCAAATGCAGCTTGAGACAAGGGGTTTATGGAGATATTTTTGAAAGAGCACGAGGAGGAGCAAACATTGCTTTTACCAAGCGTGCATTTTTCATACTCCTGGAACCCACAGCCCATAAGAAACCTGGATTTGTAGTTGTTGGTTTTCCTTTGCAGCATTAATCACCACACGCTTGCTTAGGTGGGCAGGAAAAAATCCATTTTCCTTTGTATGCAATCCATACAATTGAAGGGGCCTTTCAGCCCCCATGGAAGCACCATGAGCAGGTCGGTGCCTGATGGGGCTGTGCTGGCAGGGCACGGGCTGCTCAGCAGCTCACCCTGGCAGCCAGAGCCAGCTGCTGAGCATGGCACACACATAAATCACTGCAGCTCCACTTACCCAGCGCGGGGTTTACACCTGAGCCTTTCCAGAGCCCTGTTCCCGGGGCTGTAGGGAGCAGCTCTGTTTAACCCCGTGTCCTTGCACAAGCTGTAGGATTCACAGGCAGAGCAGAGAGGCACAGATGAAGGGGATCAGTGTCTGTGACAGGACCCACTTCCTGCAAGCCACATCCTGGCTGCAATGCACAGGGCAAGGACAGGCCAACTGCTGTGTAGGGACAGGAGATGCCTCCTCAGAGGACTGTGATTCTGCACAGCTTCTGCTGGACATAGTGGTGAGAAAAGGCCTGAACCTCGAGATCCTGGCGGGAAGGGGGAGAGGAGAATCCCAGAGGATTACTGCGCAGGGGCAGTGTGTCTGTGTCAGCCCCAGCATCCTGAGTGCTGGGATTTCTCCAACCTTGGCATATGCTGGATTAGCAGTCACAGAGTTCTCTCCCTGCTCTGCCTGCCCAGGCTCCCCAGGAAGGTTACATGGTAAGGGGGGGTGAAAGGAGCCACCGGAAAGGGTCAGTGCAAATATTTAACCAATTTCCATCCCATTTGCAAAAGCTGATGTGCATTTACAGTGCAGGAATGTTCCCCTGGTGATGAGCGCTGCCTTTACTCAGTTCTTAGCAAGATCATCTTATTACCATGTGAAGGAACAGATGGATTTGGCACATGTATCTGGAGAGAAACAAACCTAAGTCAGACGTAGACAGAAACATGCATCAGGGCCTTTGAATTTTACTGCTCAGTCCCCCAGACAACAACATCTCCATACAATGGATATACACACTTTGGTTCTCAGACTGTGCTGTTTATGTGTTAAAGCAAAGTGATGGTTGGATATATGCAAGATCCCCAAAACCCTGCCCGGCTTTTAAGCAGACACACACAGAATGCACAAATGCCCCAGCAAAGAACAGGGGCTTGAACTGCTCCGAAAGGGTGGGGGAAAAGGGCAAAAACCCCCAAACACAAACAGAACAAACAATCAAACACACCCCAAAACCCCCTCTGATCCTGTTTGATTTGGATTCTGACTGATGAGCAATCAGGGAAGAAAAGGCCCCTGTGGACTTACAGTTGGTTGCCAGAACAAAAGCTCCCAAGGGACCTTGAAGAAGGCTGATCTGAAAGCCAAAGGATGACCTTGGCCAGTCAGGGGAAGGCAGTGCTGGAACCCTACCCGGTATCACGGGGAGGAGGGGGACTGCTGCTGGAGCAGCTCTGCGTCTCTCTCCAGGTCAGCAGGAGCGGATGGGTGACCAACAGCAGCTCCTCATGGAAAGCAGCAGGAAACCTGCGGTGAAACTTTGGCCTCACCTCTGGGGGGGTTCCATGGGTAATTGCGCTCTTTGGGTGGCTTGGGCACCCACGAGTTTCCCTTTCCCGAATACGCTTACAGCTGCGCCGAAACAGAAGGAGATTTACGGATGGAAGAGCAGTGGATCAGTATATCGGATCAGGTGGAAGGCCGGGATTTCGAGCTGCTCTGAACTCTTCTCACCCCCCTAAATCAACTTCATTGGGTGTCTGGACATGTTCACTTGATAAATCTGAGCTATTTATGTAACAAACAAAAACAAAGCAAGAAACTGACTCAGCCCCGTTTAAAAGCTCAGGCGCAGCTCCCAGAGCAGCTCCTCCAGGGGATGGGCGAGAGCTGCGCAGAGCTGCTGATGGTGTGGAGCTGCCTCTCGTTCAGGCTTTCCCCGTGTCCCAGGGGCTGGCCACCATCAGCATCGTGTCCCACACATCAGTAGAGCACCAGGCAGCACGCAGCTTCCTGCCCCAGAGCTGCCGCTGCTCGGGGTTCAGGCAGTAACAACAACCTGCCAGTGGTTTAAGCACCAAGCGTTCAGAGGAAGGACTATGAATGAGCCCATCCATGTGCTCAGATGAGGTTCGTGTGCCTCAGACCCAAGGGCCGGCTCCACAGGAGGCCAGCTGATAGCAACGGCTGAGCAATCCACATGGCTGTACCCACCCATCTCCCCAACAGCTTCCGACATTGCAGCCGCTGCTGAAGTAATGGTAAACCTGAGACTTTCCATGCACAAAATGTGTTCTTCAGACGATGCTCCGAGAGCTCAGAAGGGCCCAGGGATGAAATCCAAGCACCCACCGTCCGCTGAACAGATTGAATCAATTCATGGAGGCTCTCGCTAAGGACAAGCTCCTCAGTTGGTGGGGGTTCGTTTCAGTTTAACCTTTACATCTTCCCCACTGCCTCAATTCTTTCTGTGGAAACTGTCACTGTGACTTTCAGGAACTGCAAGAAAGTTACCTGCAAAAATAAGGAAAGGGAAAGGGCGACTTTCACCCACTGAGGGATGTGGGCAGCAGCAGCACAAACAGCTTGTAGGGTTTGGTGGATCACAGCAGATATTAGACCAAACCCTGACTCTTAGGCCCAGCATGGGTCAGTTGAGCACAGTCTTGCCTAGAGACGCAAAGCCAGGGCCCTGCTGGACCATGTTCCTGTACTCAGTACAGGTAAGGATTTAGTCTGGTTTGTTCCTCAGGATGCTCTAATTCACCTCAATGTGCAGTCAAGAAGATCCAGTCGTTAGCATCCATAGACATCACCTGTGCAGCTGCACTCACCCGTACTCAGCACAGACCATCCCCAGCATCCCTCCTTCCTTACCTGCTGGTGAAGCACAACCCCAGCCCCTCACAACTGATGATCTGGGTGGTTACATCAGGATTTTGCTCTCATTCCTGCTGTGGGTCACCCAGACAGGACCGCATTGACCCACACATCGCCTGCTCTCCCCACTCCATGACCCGCAGGCAGGATGCGGGGCAGGACCAGCACTTCCAACCTCCTGCACCGCTGCTGCTGCTTCACCCCGTGGATCTTGCTGCCACTGCTGCTCACTCTGTGCTAAACCTCAACTTTGAGCAGCAGCCCCGGGGCTTGAGGGGACCCACACAAATCCTGACAACTCTCCTTCTGCTCGTGCGGTTGCCTGCAAATGCCGGGGGCACCATCACAAGTGAGACCCACAGACCATCACAGTCCTGCTTTATCTGAAGCACATGCTACGTGCTTGAAGGCTGTAACAGTACTTTCTGAGGGAGCATCACTTTTTGGCAAGAGTGCAAGAGAATGTCTTGTAAAGACAGATTCTGCAGCAGCTTCACTGAGATATAAAATAGGCAGAACTTGAAAGCAATGCTGAGGACTGAGACAAGCCAAGAGAGACACCAGAAGGCCAGGAGGGACGCTTCCTCATCGCTAAAGGAACCCATTGCTCGGGAGCAGGGTTCAGGGAGAAGAGACAACAGTGCTTTCCCAGTGAGCACAGTTTGGATCACGCCTGACTGCTGCCGCTCTTCCCTAAAGCCCAGAACCACACTCACTGATGTCCTTTCCCTTGGGCAGCCTCTTCTCTTTTGGGCTGTTCTGTGACAGGCACTGAAAGTCTCTTGAGCACCTAAAGGCACCGCTGAGGATTGGCTGCTCCAGCCCCCCCCCCCCCCAGGGTGATTCCCTCTCATCAGCCTCACTTGTAGCTCCCACAGATACTTCCTGTTTATTTATCCTCATGGATTCCTCCTGATTCCCCATAAGTGACCACTGGAAATGAGTCACATTTCCTCATGAATGCCTCCACTGATGTTTGCTGCTATCTTTCTTTCATCGTGCTGCATTTAATGGCATTCATTGGCTCCAAAAGCACTATGAGCAAACCAGTATTCACTACTAGAAGCACTTGGAAAAGTCAAATCACTTGTTTAGACTCATGCCTGGCAGGATGGATACAGCACTTCCAGTGGAGTCAACTTATAACACCTCGGGTGAGACCAGGACAGAGCAATCAGCGCAGGATAAGCTCCATGTCCAAACAACATTCATCAGGATACTGAAATCCCCCCCTGCTTTCCCAAACCAACTGCTTGGAAAAGTGCAGATGAAGAGCACGATGCATTCGCAAAGCACACAACAGCCCTGGAAGAGGTTCTGACCCCAGCACATAAATCAGAGCATGATCAGAGGTTTAATCTGAATTTGGTCTAGGGATGGGGCAGAAGATGTGCTCCACATCGAGCGGTTTACGTTGTGATGTGCACATGCATTCAGCTCATCCCCAGCCCGCCAGAAGCCAAAGTATGTCTTAGAAATAGGGTCCGTTTAATTCTACTTGGTTTTCATCACTGGAGTTGCTATTGGTATGTGCAGGGCTTTTATGTGGATAACTTCTCCATCGCTCCTCAAGTAGCTCCCAGCGGGCACTTCTCCAGAGCCACAACAGCCCTGCAAATGTCCACCAGGACCCCAGCCCAGGAGAGGCTGTGGAACGGGGACAAGCCCGGAGCACACCCAGGTCCCGATGTGCCTGGGCCGCTGGGAAGGAGCTGATCAGCGCCTCACAGGAAAGAGCCTCCTTAGACCCCACCTCGATCTTCCCTATGGCAGGTTAAAGCCATTCCCCCTGTCCTGTCCCTGCATGTCCTTGTAAGAAGTCCTTTCTCCACATTTCTGGCACTCATTACTAGCTCTTGGTGGGGACAGGACACAATTGCTATAAGACAAATGTAACTGGGGTAGGAGATCCATAAATCCAGCTTGTTGGAATTGGAGGCTCTGTAACAATCTGCAGGAAGGACGCAATGCCTTAAGGACATCTGCATTGCTGTGTTAGCAGTGAGAGCACCATTAGAGCCCAGCATACACCGGAACACCATGTCAAGCAGAGTCTAAATCACGATCTCCTTGTAGGTACATTGGGATGGATTTCCCCCCTCTCACTCACACCCCCCTCCCGCCGGGAAGGCGGTGGTTGCTTACTGTACTGCAAGAGGCACCAGCAGCAGGCCAAGGATCCATCAAGAGATTCCTGCCAGGAATGGCCTGCAGGCAAAATTGATCCATCAAGTACAGCACAGTGAAATCACATTAACATGCAGCAAACAGCGTGAGGCCAAAATGATGGGGAACTGGGAGCCAGGAGAATTCTAATGGCAGGAATGCTATGTAATTGTTGTTAAGGTTAAAGGAGACTCCCAAGAGAACACATTTTAATGCAGCAGCCTTTGCTGAAGCATCTCCCAAACCCATCACAGCTCTGCCCTACCCCCAGCCCAGCACCCACTGCCTGATTAAGACACAAATCTCAATATCACTAATAAAGCAGTGAGTGTCAGCAGTAATGGCCATCATAAGCGTGTATGGCTTCAGCTGCAGCACAGAGCAGGGAAAGGGGCTTTTATGTTATCTTGTCAATAAATTCCTCTCTGGGGAGCCATCAAAGCAGAGGATGCCTTTCTCTAAAGCAATTTCTGATGAGCAGAGGAAATGTACAGCTATGCATGGAAATGACAGCAGGTCACTGGAGACACACCGCGGGCTCTCAGGGAAGGCTGTGCAGGACAGATCTGCCTAACAGAGTCTGGGTGAAGGAGAGGAATTCCAGGGCTGGTGCAGGGCTTTGGAAGCTGTTAAAGACTGTGAGGGGAGGGAAAGATTAAGATGTGCAATAGCATGATCCATGCAGAATTCAGTGGCAGCATCAGAGAAACAAGATGCGGAAAGAGCATCTCAGGAGAAGGATCCAGCACGTGCCCCTCCCGCAAGCAGGAGCAATGGGGAAGCAGAAGTCAGGTACAACCATTCTTCACACAACTCTTTGACAGCACAACAGCCAGAGTGGGCTCTGGCAACTGACAGTGATTTACAGTTCTGATAGAAAGCCAGCAGCCTGCCAGGGGAAGTGATGGTGCCCATGGAAGCCTGCGAAGCTCTTGCAGCAGCCACTGCCAAGGAAGAGGAGCCACCAGCGCAGGTGATGGGCTCCTCCGTTGGGAAGCAGGAGCAGGGGCTCCCCGTCTGCTCTGGGATGCTGGTTCCTCTGGTTTACAGATCCTGGCACCCCTGGAGCAGGATGCTCAGGCACAGTCCTCATCTACAAAGCTCACTTGCAAACAGCAAAACGAGCAAAAGGAAAAGAATCCGCAGGGATGCCTCAGGTTAATCCCAGCGCACGAATCCATCCCCGGGAATCCGCTGTTCCCAGCCCAACAGCACCATCTGGTGGAAATCCTCCGGCTACAGCCAGAACATCGCTGAAGCCGTGCCAAATCCAGCCAGGGTACTGAGCCAAGCAGGCTTTAAGCCGTGCCAGGCGTTACCCAGCACCAGGGTCCAGTCCCGCACAACCGAAGCTGCGGGTTTAGGAGCCACAAGTTTGTCAGAAGCAGAGAAATGGCTTTTGTAGGGAGAAAGGCAACAAACCAGCTTGGAGAACAGCAGGAGAGGGGGAAATGAGGAGCAGGATGAAAGAGGAACGAGATGCTTCCAAAGGGCAATGCTCCCCAGAGCTGTCCTGTCGAAACTGAGCCTGTCGCACCCCCTCTGCAGGAGCTGTTCTCACACAGCCTAAAGCAGCTTTCAAAAGCTTTCTTTATTTACAGGTTTAAAAAATCAAACCATAAATCACAAAAGGAAGGAGCCTCTTCACATTTTCTTGCCAACTCATGGAATAGAATCCCAGAGTGGTTTGGGTTGGAAGGGACCTTAAAGCTCCTCCAGCTCCAACCCCTGCCACAGGCAAGGACACCTTCCATAGAGCAGTGCTCCAACCCCTGTGTCCAACCTGGCCTTGAGCACTGCAGGGATGGGGCAGCCACA
>JANRGW010037466.1:0-13764 GCA_024733675.1 Psilopsiagon aymara
TTCAGCCTGGAGAAGAGAAGGCTGCGTGGAGACCTCATAGCAGCCTTCCAATATCTGAAGGGGGCCTATAGGGATGCCTATAGGGAGACTAGTGATAGGACAAGGGGTGACCGGTTCAAACTTAACCAGAGGAAGTTGATCTTTAGGTCCTTTCCAACCCTAAATATTCTATGATTCTACAAGTTTAGATTGGATATGAGGAAGAAATTCTTTCGTGTAAGGGTGGTGAGGCACTGGAATGTGTTGCTCAAGGAAGCAGTGAATGCTCCATCCCTGGCGGTGGTCAAGTCCAGGTTGGACAGAGCCTCGGGTGGTATGGTTTAATGTGCGATGTCCCTGCCAATGGCAGAGGGTTTGAATTAGATGATCTTAAGTTCCTTCCCAACCCTTACTATTTTATGATTCTATGATAACCCAGGTTTCATAGCCCACCTGGCTTAATGCTGCCCTCAACATGCATTATGTGCAGCTATGCAACATTTGGCATGTTTTATTCATTGTCCACACCCTGCCCTGCTTTTGTTTGTTTAGTTTACCCCATGTGATCATTGGGTTACCTTAATAAAGTATTAAATATGTGTTACCATTAAAACCAAGAAAATAGTCATTTAAAAAGACTTACTAGAGAGATTTATAATTATTATTATTATAATATTATAATAGAAAAATTTATAGAGAGAGTAAATGGAGGGAAATGATATATTTGGCTTAAAACTGAGAAAGAAAAAATGAAAAGCATCAGATAAGTTCCATTAAGTATTTTAAGTCAGAAATCTACTTCATATGATACCAGCAAAAGCAATGCTTTTGTGGATTTTTCTCTCCCCTGTTTTTATTTGTTAATTGCTTAGTAGGAAGTATCTATATGCATAGTTCACCAGTGTAATGTGCCACAAAATAAGGAATATAAAATCTTCCCCTCGGCTTCAGTGAAACCACAGTATATGTTGTAGCCAGCGTACCTGACCTCCCAGGTAAAATTGTATTGATTGAAGACAGAATGAAATTCCATTGTCACACAGTTATCTCTCTCTAAGTTCATATGAAGTCCTGTATTTAAAAACAACTTTGAAATTCTGGTGAAGAGCAAAAGGTTTTAGATTGTCTGATAAAATGAATTAGCGAACAAACAAACAAACAAAAAGAAAGTAATTCTTGGAAGATGCAAGGATTAAAGTGATCTCAAAAAAAAAAAAAATAAAATAAATAAAAGTGTCAGGTTTTGCCAAAACAAACCAGACTGACTGCTGCTCCGATCAGAAGGCTTCCAGTGGCATGGGCTACAAAGCAAGCAAGGAGGATGAAGACAACTTGACAGCTTGGAGAGATACCAGAATACTTTCACTTTGTGGAACAGTCATTTTAAGAGAGATACCTTTTAACTTAGCTGCCTTTTGTGGGAAAGCATGTAGAGGGGAAAGCTGCCCAGGCTATTGTACTTGAGTGAGTGATAGACATGCTTATCCTGCTTACACCAGAACTGGACCCATGCAACTTGGGACAGCAAGGTGTCCTCACTTCCCTTGTAACTGAGAATACAAGATCTTCACATCACAAAATCACCCTTCATCTCAAAAGCTTAATTCATACCAAGCATGGGTGAACAGCAAGGGTGAATTCATCTTCTGGATTCTATTTTATTATCTTATTCCTCTGCCAAAACAGCTACACCAATACATGACATTTATTTTGTTCAGGGGTCTGCTGTTGCAACCACATTAGCTGTGGGGTAAGATAAACCAGCATATTCCACTTCTGGTGCTTATTTCCATCATAATTTTAATGGAAACTCCAGTCAAAAATAAGAGATGCATCCTTGCAACTACAGGGACTATTGGATTTTCTCCTCCACGTTCACTTGATGGTTTTGAATTAAATTGAATCAGAGGACTGAGAATGAGTGTTCTCCCAAAATAGCACAGTTCAGTCCTATTGCAGGGAAATCATGGGTATCCAATTTCTGCTGCAGACATGGCCTCTAACTCGGGGGTGCCAGGCTGAAGTCTCCCAGCACAATTTCATCAAAATCTCTTCAAGTCAAGACAAAAGTAAAGCCATGAATACTCCTTATTGCATGTGTCTCTGCTGAATAGCTTGGTATTGCCATATTCCCTATGACAATGGAGTTAAGGGAATGAAACATTGTTTGGAAACAGTAAAAAGCTGTCAGCAGTAACCACTGTCAATACTCATGCTGGGCTAAGCTTGGTACTCCTGCTTGTCATTTATTTATTTACTTATAAGAAACCATGCTTGATATAAAGCATTTCTGCATGCACGCAACAATGCCAAACTAATAAGCCAGCGATTAATTTTGTTCTTGTTCTAGGTTTGGTTTCTTCTTAATAGTCTACATAAATACATTAGAGAGAACATTCATTTGCCTAGACTTTATGTGGTATGAAGCAAACCCAGAAGCATTTTGCAAAGGCAGCTAGTTGTCACAGAAGAACTGGGTGGGTGAGCAAAAAAGAAAGACATGAAAACATATTTACAGAGCTGCATGCAGACTGTAGAAAGGCACAAGAGACATTACATTAAAGGAAAAAAAAGAAAACAAAAAACCAACACAACAAAGAAGTTGCTCAGCACTTTTAAAGATGCTGCCAGCCTAAAAAATTGTCATATAGGCTTCAGACACAATTACCCAAGATAGAAAGAAATAGACAGGGAAGACTAAAAAGAAAACCCAAAAATAATTTTTGAGAGAATAAATAAAAAGCTTTTAACAGAAGTCTTCACTGGTCACTTTGTGTAGACAGTGATATATATGTTTCTAAATACGGTGGTATTTAAGTTTCTAAACACATTATTAACTGTATGGTTTTTTTCTTTAACAACCAGCAAAATGCCTAACTTTCATAAAGAAATATGATATTCGATATAGAGACTTTGCTTTTATTTCTGTGCCTGGGCTGTAGCAGAACAGTGCCAATAGCAAGTTTTCTCAGATTGTTTTTGGTACCACCAACTGCCTTGCTCTGAAGGAGGAAAGAGCACAGAGGAAAGCCATTCCTAGAGTACAAGAGGGCTGTTAATGCTGTACAACAAGTCAGACCACTCCAGGTCTCAAAATATTCTGCATATTTCTCATGGTAATTGTTAAAGTAGAACTCACTTCACCAAATTAAATCTCCCCTCATAAAAATTCTTCAAACTACAGCAGAGCTTGAGAAACAGAGAACAACATCACGTTCTTTCTCCCTTTGGGGCAGTAGCAGCAGAGGACCCATTCCCGCTTTCTTTGCATGCCCTCAGTTATTGCCAACTCCAGTTTGGGTCATGCAAAGAACACAGAAATAGAAAGAGAAAATGGTCATGTTCCCCATGCTGGATGGTGAGAGATAAGCATTCCCCTTGCAAGAGTTGGGAGCAATAGCATGGCTTGCAGGAGGTGCAACCCCAATACATTAGGAGGTTATCTAATTTAAAAAAAAAAAAAAAAAAAAGAAAAGAAAAAGCCTAGAAAACATTTATATTCTATTATACTTGTGTGTATTCTATTGTACAATAGAAAAAATATTGTGTATTTCATTTCTTGCCACATAGTATCGGAAAACTATTTTAAAAATGCTTTGAAGAACACTCCAAAACGTTGCTAGTATTGTTTTCATGACTCCTACTTAGCAGGCTACAGAGAAGAAAATGCTAATGAATAAATTAGAGAAGATTCTAATAAAAATGCCATGCAAGTAATTTTTCTGAAAATTATATAAACAATGTCAGCCTGTCCACCCAGATATTTCTGTATGGCCACATAAACCACTCTATTGGAAAACCTTCCCATTTAAGAAAATAGAACCATGAAAGCAAGGTGTCTTAAGTCTCCTAAACCTTTAAGGAAAATACCAAAGTTTGTGATAAGCAAACATATCTATTGCATTTTATGCTATGCACATGAATTAGCATGTGAGGTGCTGGCAAGAAATAGAGAAACTCAAAGATATGACCTTTGCATTTGGCTCTAGACAAGGCATGAGGATATCTTATCCTTCAAGAAAGATGACTTAAAACCCAACACCACCTCCTGCCCTGGGAGTCTCTTTTTACTGCTTCACAGTTTCAAATTCCAGTGAAGCATAACCAGCACTGGTAGGAAGCTGCTGCCAAGGTTCTCTCTGGTAACTAAATCCAGCCTTTACATGGTTTTAACAGACAATTTGAGATGGAGACAGAATTTCTTCAAGGGAGAGACAAATACCTGACTTTAAGGGTGATGTAAGCTTGGAAGGTCATCGCAAAATAGATGTCTAACTGCTATAATCTTTGTTGTCGAGGTTGGTTTTTTTTCCTCCCTCTATAATATGGGAAATAGGATTGAAGTCATCAAGCACACTGAAACCAAAGCCAAGCCTGATACTTTCAGGTATACTGACACCCAAAGCAAACAACAGGGGAGACCTAAGAATCTTCCCTTACAATAAATATTATGACATTTCCAATTCTCACTAATTACTGACACAGGGATGAGTCCTACTATCACAGTCCTGGTTCATCACCCAAAAGACCATGTAACTTCTACAAAGGAATTCCAGATATGGAAGAAAGGACCTCCTATCTCTTGTTTGCAGTTTGGATCGTCTTTTAAAAGCCCCAGACACTGGTTAATAAGCAGAATTCAAATGAGTTAGTCCAATGTAGATTACAAATGCAAATTATTACTGGGGTAAGTACACTATGTGCTTGCCTATCCCTTGGGATGACTAATATTTTTACCTTCTCCACTTTCAGCAAACATATTGTTGGGAGCTAAAGGGCTAAAGCTTCTCAGGAAACACTCAAAGCAGCAGGGCTCCTCATGAAATTTAAATATAAGAGGGATCCCTGGCAGTCACACTCACTCTCTTTAACCTAAATGAAGTGTCCTTTAACTGTCAAGAAACAGCAGCCTGCAAAAACACAGGCTCAGTTTGCCTAACAGCTGCAGCTTCCAGTTTGTTGCACCAGTGGAAAATACAGCAGAAAAATCATGAAAAGGGTCTCAACTTGGGCCACCAGTGACCATCCTGGTTTCCCAGAACAGGTCAGTTGCATGAATAAACCACCCTGGTATTCACAGCCAGGGCAACCAGAGGAAGCTTGTTAGTAGGGGCTGGAGAGGGACCACCAGCACCCACATTTGCTCTCATCCCACTTCCCAGCATGGGACCAAGTGCTTTGAGATGCTGCAACTCATCCACAATTAGCACGAAGTGCACTGCAGAAATAAAGATGAAGTGAGGTTTTTATCACAGCATAATAATTCAGAATCTAATGCCCACGCTTTCCGTAGGCTTGTATTGAGACCAGTTCTGCCATAATTTTGGTAAACAAATAAATCCAATATACACCTTAGCAATTAAAGGAGTTCTATGAATTAATGTTATTCGATTTTTTATGAGTTCCCTGAAATGTTCAAGAATCTATAAAAAATTTTAAGCCTTTCCTTGGCTTTCTCTTTTTCCTATTTTAAGCTTTTGATATTTCCAGTCTGTACTAAATAATCAATATTAGTTAAAATCTTCAATTCTCTCTAGACGACAGAGCCCTCCAGGTTTTATAATAAAATATCATGATGTTCAACCAGTCTTGTATATCATATATATTGTAAAATAAACATCTCAGGGCAGCCATGATTGAATCTCAACTCCATAGAGCCAAGAATTTTCCTTTGCCTTTTAGAGAGCAGATGATATTTATTCCTTCCTAAAGTTTGTGCCATGAGAATAACATTTCTTTCACACTTCTTTCCCAGGATTATACTCCATTCTTTTCTAGGCATTTATGCTTCCTTATCTTAGTTTCCATGAAATGCAATAATTTAAAATAGCAAACTTAACTTAATTGCCATAGACAAGTGTTAATAGATTTTAATAATGCCTTATTAGAATTTATGCAAATTGGACTGCACTGAAAATCTGAATAAAATCCGAGCTTTAGCAGCCATTTTCCCCCCTATGTTGTCTCTAAACACAGAGTGGGAAGAAGCAGCTTTAATTAGTATTTTCTGATGGAATCTGTTGATGAAAATGTTCTTCTTAGGAATAATATAGGTGTCAAAGATTATCTCTAAAACTGAGTTTCATGATTCATTAATTAGCACTGAAGGCTTTTCCCAGGAGGTGATTTAATACTAATACTAGCCAAGAGAATTTTTTGCATTAGGATTTTTATCTCAATAAATGTGCAGATGATGTCACAGAACAGTATTATGTTGATTCCACTTTAGAGTATTCAGTTGACCCACATTTTAGTACATAAACAGCTAAAATCACACAATTACAGAGAAAGAAAAAAGTAACATACGAGTGGAGATTTTTTTAACTAATACAGAAGTAATCCAAAATAATATAGTCTGGCACGC
Organism: Psilopsiagon aymara; assembly: GCA_024733675.1. Taxonomy (NCBI): domain Eukaryota; kingdom Metazoa; phylum Chordata; class Aves; order Psittaciformes; family Psittacidae; genus Psilopsiagon; species Psilopsiagon aymara. Next base: position 6,344 of record JANRGW010037466.1, read on the forward strand.
AAATCAGAGTTAAAATCATATTATAAGAACTATTCAAGACTGATAACTGTTGCTTTATCCTTTGTTTCATTTTATTGTTGCTTTTCCTTCAGGACAAAAATCTTATAATCTATGGAAGGTTTCTGTCTGCAGGATAACTTGTTGAAGTCAGTGGGAGAGGCACACAAAATCAAGCACCACAAATGACCTACATATATAATTTTTTTAAACTCAGGAAAATATATGTACTATACTACATAATAAAAACAAGCACAATGGTGGAACTATTTTTAGTTTTGCATCATTGATACCAGTGGCTAAAATATTTCAAAGCAATTCTTCCTTTTATGTCCACTCATCTTTGTACCTGCTGTAATTTGCACACCAAGCAGTGTATAAATGCACCATAGTTAGGGAATCCTGACAGGGTAGTCCATTTGGAAACATTGCTTCTTCATGTTACTGACACAGCTGCCTTGCTTATTTCCTCCTGAATTTATAAAGAAAAAAGGAAAACCTAATACCATAGTGAGCCAAAGTGATATAGTATTACTTCTGGTCTTCAAAACTGCCAACCAAAATATTTTCTGTTGACAAGCTCCACTGAACAGTGCAGGAGCCAAGCATTGCATCACATACACCAGATAACACTTCCGCTTGCACTGTACTAGATTAGGAAGACCTGCCAGGAGAGTATTAATACTTATCCCATTTAAAAATAAGGATATCACATTTCAAAAATCTTACAGTGATTTACTCAAAAGAAGTGAGAGCCTGCCTGTATTTAAATTGGTGGAAAAACTTCAACAGAAGTAGGATTCTACCCACATATTTACTAAGCCAGCTCAAATCCCTCCACTTCCAGTTCTTGTTGCTTACCATAAAGCAATTACTAGGCATAAAACCAGCCTTTCCGTACAAACACAGTGCAAATCAACAGAAATTTAAAATTCACATACAAGATAAACAGAGATCATTTGTAGTAGATATGCAGTGTTGTGACATGCAGCAGCTGTAACTCAAAATAGAAGAGTATTTCAAATAAAACCAAACAGAAATCCATCCTACCACAAACAAAACTGAAGAGCAAACTGAGAGTTCGATTTTAAATTGAAATGGAGTGAGCCTGTTCTTGAGAAAACACTGATTTTAGTAAATTTGAAGAAGGTATGAAAGAGCACAAAAGGAGTATGAGTTTTACTACTGAAACTATGCAGATACCTAGCATTTCTCTCTGCTTTTGAAAGGCTCCACCCACATACCTCACCTAAGATTTACAGACTCTTTCTGAGCCATCTGAAACAGTCCTGCCATTGCAGCCAGAACATCTCTAGGGTGTGAGTGAGGTGCACACCTTGGAAAAAGAGCTGATCTCTTTTATTAGTGCAAACAGATAGGTTGTCACTGAAGAAAAATCCTACAGAGCCAAGGATGCTGGGGGTCTGGGATAAGGGGAGGCTGTTGTCTTGGAGCCAGTACAATTGTACCAGTGACGCATGTGATTCAGCTGCTTTGAGGGTTCTTTAATTGCATGTAAACTGACAACATATAAAGATAAAAATAAAAAATATAGGTTTTCCAAATGGAAATGATGACTAACCCTTAATGATAATTAATACCAGACATTCTCAAAGACCTTTTTTCACCTACAAATGAAACTAATTACTAGGATTTCTAGCTCATACTTTGCTGTGTTGCAGAACAGCAGCAGCTGGGCTGTCTTTTTTTATTTACTCTTGAAGTGCTTTTAATAAATCTGTTTCAAATTTTGTTAACCCTACTCAACCTCCACGCCCTTCTCTGTCTACCTCCCCCTCCACCTCCAAAATTCATTCATGAGTTACAGCTGAGTAGAGTGATTTATATGAGTGCAATGAAGTGCAAAACATGCTCTGGCAAAGGAGCAAATTCCTCCACCTTTCCTCAGATACCATCAGGTGTAACTGCAAATTTTGCCATACCCTTAATGCTGAGAAAGGAGATAAGCAACACAGTGACTTTTCCTCCACAAACTTGCCTGCTGGAGTAGGATGCGACTGAATTACAACCTCCTCCCCCGGTACTAGCCCCGTCATGCCCAACCCTAATGCACAAAGGGAGGAGGTCAGCTAACCCCTGGGCTTCTTTGAAATCCTCTTGGGTACAGGCAAAGGGATAAGGAGAAAAGTCTTTTACCCTAAGTTCAAGCTGCATTTTGCAACTAAGAAATGCCATGTAGGAAGTGGTCCAAATCTAAGTTTGTGTACAAAATAGCAGCAGTGAGCTATGGTAGCCTCAAACTACCTAACCTAGGTAGTTTGCCTCTGGTTTATTGTCTAAAGCTTTTGTTTCCCCCTTCTGCAATATTATCATGAAATAACTATCTGGACTGAAATAAAGTCATCACACAGAATTACAAACACAGGCCCGCAGGCTGTGTGATTGTATTGCACATCTGATATTTCATTTTATTTTGTCTTGATTCCTGAAGCTAGGTCAAATTCTCAGCTTTCCTCAAATAGAAATAAACTTTGAGTTCAACTAGTTTTGAAGAATATTTTGTAAGTGAGAACCACGAATATAAAAAGACAACAAATTGTAGTTAACCTCTGTCACAGCAGTACTGATATATACAGCTGTTCCCACAGTGGACAGCACAGTTTGACCATTTTAGCCACACAAACTCTTCAAGGAAATATTAGCTTGCAAAGGAAATCATTCAACCCTTCTAGTTGTGAATAAGTAAGCCAGAGATGATGTTGGTGTAGTCAGTGTTATGTTACACAAGAGTAGGCTGTGTTAAGGTGCACGGGTTTACTACTGGAAACAATTTGGTTTTCTTTTTGCTTGCCTTTTTCACAGGGCTACAAGTCTCATTTTCTGTTAGGTCTCTGGGACAGTGAGGGGCAGTTTTGAAGACAGATTTTGAAGAACAGTTTGAAGGCAAGCATCAGCAATGATTTGGAAATTCTCCTGAAGAAGTATCCAGAGCATAGGCAGGTTGTATTACATCTGAAGATGTCAACCCTAGCTTTTATCAACAATGACAAAAAAAAAAATAAATATGCAGAGTTTGCCTACTGTTGGCAATAAGGGAGGAGGCAGAAATTGCTTCCATCAGCACATATGAACACAAATTGTCATGTTGACTTGAAATGAAGCTGAACACATTTTCCTTTTAGCTGGGTGGTCAGTCATTTGTGTATTTTATTTCATTTATCATTAACTTGTTAAATAAAAGGGAATTGAGAAAACCTTGCCTTGGTTCTTCATGAGGCTTTTCATCAACTTCTGGCAAAATAGAGGAAAGTTTTCCAGAAATGTTCAGTAAAAGCTCAGTATATTCAGTTGACTGGAAAATGGGGGAAATCTGAGACCAAAGGAAAAAAAAAAAAAAAAAGAGGGGTGGGAGACATGAACTTTTTAATCTTGCAGATTTTATTTAAACCTCTTCTGATGACCTCTTTAGAGATAACTTATTGAAAAAAAATCACTTTTCAGTCAACAGAGTCTTCTTTATGCTAACTTCAAGCAAAATCATGAAAAACAGTGTACAATCAGGACACCCTGGCAGGGCTGCCCAAACCATTATAATGTGTATTCACTTCTATTTTTGTAGTACCTGCTGTCATGGCATATTTTCAGTAGAGCTCAGCAGTGGTCCTTCAAGGCTGACAGAGCCCTGCTGAAAATTCCAGCGCTACTGCATGCACACACTCCTGCAGAGCAAGCTTTAACTCTCACATATTCAAAGTTGTCTTACAGCTTGATCAGCTCAGTAAAACACACCATGAGAAAATATTATTGTAAAGAAAATCTTTTAACATGTTCCTCACTATTAGGATGGGATTTTTACAGCATGCTTCTCTGCCAAGATAATTCTAGAACCTTTCATAAACTCACACCCTGAACTAAAAAATGGACCAACCCAAGGAACTACGTTCTGCTTAGACACAGAAGCACCTAGAGCCCCACACGTGTCAAAGAATCTGTGCCCACATGCAGCAGTCTCAGAATCAGAGACTTTCACCTTGAGTAGCACGAAGAGCTCACCTTCGCATCATTCAAACACACAACAACACAGTTCAGCAGCATTTCAGTAAGACTCGGGTAAGCACATTTGCATTGAAATTAAAAGTAGCTTTTTTCTCTAGGAAATAACTCCATTTAAAATAAAATTTAAATGAAAAAGTTACTGCATAGGTCTGGTCTGTGGCTTGGGCATTACAGTTTTTCCTTCACCTCAGCATAGCCAGCACAAAGAAGAGAGCATGAACTGGAGTGCAACCCAGTTGAGCATTGCCTTCACAAGGTCTTCCTGACTCAGCCGCTTGCCCCATGCAAGCATCCTTTAAGATAGGGCAACAGCAGCACCACCAGGAAAGAACAAGGCCTTATGAAAAGCAAATCCGTGAAAGGTGGGGTGAAACTTGCAAGACACTTAAGTACGGCTGCGCTTCCACAGTAGGAAACAGCAGCTTGGCTCCTCTGCCCACTCACAATAGGTACAAAGCAGTTGTTCTACTAACATGAGTGATGTTCCTAATGATTTTCACTGGCTTAAGTGAGAAGCACTCAGATCAAAGGCCTCTTTATTAGAAAAACCCAAACATAGAATCATAGAATAGTTAGGGTTGCGTACCTTGAGGCTTATGAAAGTCTAGGTGAAAAATGACTAGAAGGTATCAGTCACTTGGCATGAATGGTCAGTAGCAGTAGAAATAAGCTTTTCTGGTTTTGTTCCTTTCCATCTGAGCAAAGCCCTAATGTACTGACACAGGACCAGCATGTATACCCCTTTAAGACAACCTAAATGCTCTGTGATCACTATCAAGTACTGAGGATCTTGCCCTTCTCCCTTCCTGCAACATTTACCCACACAAACTAAAACAATAGGACCCCCTAGAGATAAAGCAAATTTCTCAGCTTTGTAAATGAGAAAAAAAAGTTTGCTACCACATTCAAAGAACCATTTCCGACCACCAGCCTGAACTGTTTCCCCACATGTTTATCAAATGATGTTTTACCCAGGTGAGATGCAGAATTTCTTCTGAAAAATAATTTAAATTCTATACCCTGAAATGCAGTTTGAGTGTTTTATCTTGTCGTTATCCACAAGCAAAGGAAAAACAGCAAGGAAACACTTACTTCCTTTCCAGCTACCACATCTACCTTGTTGTCAAACAGCCCCCAGCTGACAACCTCAGGACCAAATATGTTTCCTGTACCAACACTTTGATCTCCAATTGCAGCTAACCTAGAAGGGTAATAGTTACATTCAAGGTCACTAGGAGGTCTCGACCTCAGTTATATCACCATTCTCCAAAGAAACTTCCACTTTAATCATCAACTTCCGGGTAATATACTAGTAACTGGCATAAATCATACATTAAAGTGGGCTGAAGAGTTGTCAGAAGAGCTAGAAAATGATCCATTAAGCTCTTCCTTCTCTTCCCAAACAAACACTAAGCTAACTTTGCAAAAAAATAAAAGACACATCTTTAAGCCTTTTGGTTGTTTAGATATTTAATTCCTGTTATGCATTTATTCTTCTCGAAAATAGGCAGAGACATGAAGGAGGGAAACAGTAACCAAAGATGACACTGTCCTATGATGTTACAAATGCTGTTCAGTGAGATAACTCAAAAAGTACACTTACACCCTCTTTCACCCATGCTTTCTCCTGCCTACCATTCCAAAGATGCACAAAACTGAAAGCTGAAATGGTTCAGAAAGAAGAAAACAAAAATGGTGAGACTTGGCACATGTAAATTTTGCTGCCTGACTTCACCATTGTTGATTACAGCTGACAGAGAGTTAATAAAAGAGCAAAGCTGGCTGTCAGAGCAGATTAGTGTGTGCAAAGGACAAGACAAAAGAATAATGCCATCATTATTATTTATGGTCATTAACTGGGTTGAGTTCACTTCTACAGTACACTACCTGAGCAGTAAAAATTATCATCTAAACATGAAATACTACATTTACGATTAAAACACTACAATTTTGACTGCATGTTAGCTTGATCTCTTTTGCAAGAGGTATTTGATCCTGGAATTAGCCAGAGTGGGTAACAGACTTTGCTGATGTGAGAAACCCGTCAGATTTTTGACCTTACGGAGAACAGTGCTTTTCTAGTGAAGGCAGACAAAAGCTCACTGCCTCCTTGTTGAGAGCTACTGAAAGGGGCACTGTGGAAGGGACAGGGGAAACAGTGGAGGGGTGCTATGGAGGTAGAAAAATCTAACACAGTAGAGGAAAGGGCATCCAAGAGACAGTTAATGTGGGAGTGCATGGGGAACAGGATATTCTTGGTAGAGGAATCCGGGCGCAGGTTCTTCAGCAAGGGTGAGATGATGGAGACAACTCAAGCAACTGCTTTGAGCAACAGATGAACTCTGAGTGCAGAACAGAGATGGTGGAGGTTGCAACCTAGCTGGAAGAGAGGACAGGGGGACAATCAGAGGAAGAGGAGAATAAAGCCCGGGGGGAGATCACAGTAACAGATCTCACAGAAAACACTGTTGAGGCTCATCATGAGAAAAATACCCTTCTGGAGCCTATGTCCGGAGGAAAGCAAGACAGTGTCAAAAGAAACTAGCTTAGCAGCTGTTCTAGGTAATATATACTAAATATGCAGCTTAGTAGCTATTGAGGGTAGCAGCTGTATGGTCAGAGTAATTGTGGGAAGTGCTAACTTCAGGTCAGAAGGCACAGCTTTTCTGACCTGGAACTCAAGGAAGTACTCAAAAATCCCCAAGAAGGCTGAAAAGTACATCAGCCCTTGTTGTCTCTCCTATTACCTCTCCTTATCTCATTTGTTCTTTTCTTTTTTCAAGGTCCCAGAGATTTTCTTCTGCGAGACCTGAGCTGAATGCACTAATAAACCCTTTTTTGTCCTTGTCTGGCAGGGTGATCCATTTGGCCATGGCTTACTACCAGCAAGAATGTCTATGAGGTATGTGCAGATTATGGGCCATGGGACAGGACATGCGCACCTTGAAAGTCTTTCTCATCACCGGACAGACTGGCATCCACCACGTGAATACAGTCACCTGATTTAGTCATGCAAGATATACTCCATGGGACAGGGATCAGTCAGGGCACAACTCATGCACTGGTGACTCCTAAATTTTAGTCTATGTTCAAATAAATTTATTTAAAGAAATCCAGAACAATAATTCTGAGGGACAAGAGTTCTTTAAGGTATCCTAATGTGCAGTCTGTCATTTTACGCACCACCATACACTAATGCAGAGACTGGCTACTTTGGTATCACAGAATCATAGAATGGTTAGGGTTGGAAAGGACCTTAAGATCATCAAGTTCCAAACCCCTGCCATGGGCAGGGACACCTCACACTAAACTATGTCACTCAAGGCTTGATCCAACCTGGTCTTGAACACTGCCAGGGATGGAGCATTCACAACTTCCCTGGGCAACCCATTCCAGTGCCTCACCAC
>JANRGW010037466.1:14020-27582 GCA_024733675.1 Psilopsiagon aymara
CTCCAGTCCCATGATCATCCTCGTGGCCCTCCTCTGGACTTATTCCAACAGTTCCATGTCCTTTTTATGTTGAGGACGCCAGAACTGCACACAATACTCCAAGTGAAGTCTCATGAGAGCAAAGAAGAGGGGCAGGGTCAACTGAAGAAAACTATTTTTAATAAAATTATATCCCCAAAGAAAACTATTTTTGTCTAGGTTTTAGATAGAGAAACTGCAGAGTTTGACACTCATTGAAGTTTGTCATAACTGAGCTACAATTTTAAACAGAAACTGAAGTTTCCGAAAAGTGCTGTAGCACCTCGAGTGCTCACTGAGGAGAACTTAATGCCATACCCCTGTGTTTTTCAGTTCATTTATTAATTTCCAACAGAATGAAACTGCTTGTTTAGAGCCACAAAAACTATGTGGCTCTGCCTGTGAGAAACTGCCTTTACCTTGCGCAGCTGTCGCTGCAGAAGAGCAGTCCAATTCACACTACACTCTGCTCAATGCCAGAGAAGATGCAATCTTATCTACATTGGTAGGTTCTATATTTGTAGAATGCAGCCTTCTAAGTGGTTTCTGATTTGAAGAATGAAGAGAACTTAATTTTTCATGTAAGCAGAATTATTCACCACACTTTTCTTATACCCTTTGCCTCACAGATAGAGAAATTACTTGCTTTAGCAGAAATAGTTTGGATAGTATTTCTGTGCTGTTGTCTACTCAGGTTATAATCATAACATTTTATATTCTTAGCTGTTTTATTTCTGCATACTTGTAGGTAATAATAACATCATGAATTGACATCCCTCATACTACAGCCTGACACATTAGGCAATTAAAAAGCTTAGCCAGTGCTCAGCAGTGGCATTCATTGCCATTCCAAGAGCAGCACAGGGAGACACCAATATACTGTAAAATACCAACACCTGTACATAATCATTCCAATAGACTGCCTCCTCACTCAATCAAAAATTGGAAGAGCAATCCATCATACTCAAAATTCAGGGGTTTTACACCAGAAGAGTAAACCTTACTATACTGCTGATGCCAGGTACCAATCCTAACTCTGGTCCAGTCCTGTACTTCCATACAGCATTGGCCTTATTTCCTATGCTGAGCCCCAGAGGTGCCCACTAGTTTTCCACAGGTCACCTAAGGATGATACCAGTGAAGAAAATATTCAGATGTGTCATCAGATACACTGAACAATCTACCTAAATAATTTGTTCCCGCCCCTGGAAGCCTTTGCATCTACATGTATCTAAATAGCTTTGCAAATGACAATATATGATGATGATGCACAAAAACCTGTGAGCAGGAATGTCACGTTTTCTTGACCTCCTACAATTGTATTTTAGGAAACTAAAAAAAAAAAAAAAAAAACAAAACAAAAAAACCCAGAGATTACATTAGGAATTAGTTTTTCATAACCTTACTGAAACTTTTGCTGAGGTTTTTGGTGAAACTTCTCAGTTTCCCATGCATACCTACTGCCATGAAAATAAAACTGGAAAGGCCAAGAACCAATGCCTTTTATAGGCAAGAAAGAGTGACTGTACACCCTAAAAAAAAGCTAGGCAACGCATTACTCGAAGGCAAGTAAAAGGCCACAGAACACGATTTGGGCAGACCAGTGATGGAATTCTAAGACCTTTCTGAAAGAAACAATATGCCAAGAGGACTTACAGAATTAGAATCATAGAAACGTACATATGGCCAAGGCACATAAGACACCTCTGCAGAAATGGTATGCTACAAAGGGTGAATTCAGTGCTAGTATTGTATAGGCATAGTTCAACACACACAGGCATTAAACCTTCACAGACCCTCTGAGTAAAAGCAAATCCAGCTTTCTTTTGTCCTATGGAAATAACATGTTGCTCCCTCCTTGAAGTAAAACTTTCACAACCCAGCCAGACTGAATGCATATCAGCTGAGTCACTGCGGCATTCCTCTCTCAGTCACTTGCATTCTTCAGCTGTATTTTGCAAAATAGTTCAACTGCTTTCTTTTCAAAAAGCTATGTCAGAGGGAAATGTAATCAGCTCATAGTTTTACAGAGAGATCTCTGGGCTTTCCAGTAAAATTTGGCTTCTGTGCAAGCCTGCAAAACAATGACTAGATGGAGCTCTTCTTTTGAAGTTTTTTTTCAAGAAAATTCTCCCAGGCTAAGACTCAGTAAGTTACAGTTTAGCCTGGAGCAAATTTTTACAACCAAGTTATAAACCCCTGAAATAGGAGTTCATAATGGAAACAGCTGCTCAACCCTAACTATAGCGGGTGCAAGTATAATAAAAGCTGCAGGAGTTCACATTAACAATGACGTCCCCTTACACTCTTTCCTGTTACCCATCCATTAAGGGAGTAACACTACTTAATAGAAGCAAAGGCAACAGGGCTTTTCTCTTTCCCCTCAATAACAAGCTAAGCAATTTATAGGTGGTAAAAAGCACACTCCAACATCCACCTCTTTCAGCAGGGCATGCTCGGGGTAGGCTCACCAACACCAGTGTTACACACCAAAAGACACCACTGCACTTCACTCAAGGCAAGTATTTCATATCGTATGACACACAAATGTTGCGCATGGCACATCTGACAGCCTGACTCTTGTGCTAGGGAATTCCCCCGTCTCTCACCACCAGCGCATCTCTTCCCCCTGCCCCCAGGGAATACTTGCAGCATTTTCACACACAGTTTTGCATATTGTTCAGGGGAATTTTAAATGCCAAGAAATGCAGAGCAGACTATGTCTATAGGTATGTAATGTGAAACGTCCACTATCATCAGGTTGCTTCCTTTCCCTAAGATGGCCCTTGATTTTCCGTACGCTGCTTCTCTACCTTGCAAATCCCATCTCTTATTTTCAGGAGATTATGAGAGCATTTATTCTCAAAATCCTGCACTCTTAAAGGACATTGATTATCAAGCTGCAGGTTCTGGGTATAAAATGTGGTAATAGTTGGGGGCCAGCCCCTGCCACCCCTACACCCAGTGAAGGCAGCCTGAGGCTACATGGCTACACAGCCAGGTATCAAAAAAAAGTCAAACCAAGCCATCAGGAGTTCACAATGACAGAAAGTATCCCTTTAGACATCTTTTTTTCCTTTCTTTTAACTAACAGGACACTCTGACATAATAGTTACCAATAAGCAGTATATTAAACATATTATGGCTCTCAATGACAGCTTGGGACTGTCCCCTGCCCATCCAAGCAGTTTACAGCACAGTCAGAGCACCTGCTCAGCCAGGTATGGAAATCTGTGTAGAGGACATAAAAAACAAAGCTTTCTGTAAAAGCTTACTTTTTAATGCAACTAGGCTCAGGAGAGAACTATCAATAATATTGATTTGCAAAAGAAAGGTTGTTAGAAAGTGAACAACTTGAAAGAAAGGTAAGGCATTCCCTCCACAAGAAAATGAAAGGAAAGAAGCAAAGCTTGGGATGCAAGACAGGACTTAGGGAAAAACATGTTTAGTATTATTTCCTTTATAGGTTTACGTTGGGGCTGTTACAGAAAAAGATGCAAATATCTCTGTAGTCACAGGCCATTTGCAAATTAGCACCTTATGCAGCCTCGGTATAGCCAAGAACCAAGTGGCTACAAATTTGTTAAAATATTTCTTCCCATCAGAAAGAAACCTTATCTTCTGTGACTCACAAGCAAATAGTCATAAAGACTCACATTTATTTTCTTCAGAAGGAGTTGCATGCAGTATATGCTGGAACAATATTTTTTCCATAAATAAGAAAACTAAGTCCTCAATCTTGACATTAGAAATAGTGTCCTGTTTATGTATCACCACAACTAAAGAATAGTCTTCTCTGCAGATGAACAAGCAAGAAACAAAGCCTAGTTCTTAAAAATACTGGCTACTTAAGAAACAAGTCCAGCTTCAGAGTCAAGAGAATGTAAGACAGACATTACAGGGAATGGTTTTGGTATGTACCCCTGCAACAAGGACCTGTAACACTGCCTTAAACACAACCAGGGGAAGATTATTCAGAAGAAATTCTTATACTTCTAAAGCTAAATGGTTCAACCCCCTAAACAGTAGCATGCCACAGTGTTTATAATGATCTAAATTACAGTGGAGCGGTGAGCCTCCAGCAGTGGCCAGAGCATCTGTTGCCCCAAAGAGTTAATAACCCCAGCCAGCATCCCTCCTTCCCATTGCATAATGCAACAATTTTGTTTCTTGTACTAGACTTCATCAGTACTGACAACATATTATACAATCTAATAATACATTAGATGCCAGCAGATAATACTGTTATTATATGCTCTCCAACAGAAACCTGGAGACAGGAGCTCCTCTGACTCCTTCCAGAGCAGGTGAGGTCAGGTCACAGTCTTGATGCTGTGCAGGTCCCACCAGGCTTGGGGCAGGGAGGACTCACCTGCACTGCTGAGAACATAGACCTTCCCTAGCTTTTCATGACCATCAAGGCTATTTATCCTATTTCTTAACTTTGCTCAGCCTGGCTTTCTCCTCCATGCAAGTGGTGGTGCATACTAGTAGGAAAATGCGAGACTTCTCATAGCTCAAATCAGTCTCACAATGCTGCCTCTCCCAAGCCAGAATAGAAAATAGTGGCTTTTTGTACATGGTTGATATGTCTTTGCATGATTACTATCTGACTGTATCCATCAGCAGAAAGCATTAATCCAAGGTGATAAAGTCATGAGTCAATATTTTTTAATGTAGTACATTTCATACATGTACGTAATCATTTTCCCTAGATAGATGACTGTGATGGAAGTGCTTGGATTTTTCTACAGCTAAAATGAGGCTCTGTTACAAAGCTTGATTAAGGTCCTATTTTTTGAGCCTGCATCTATTCAAGAAATCTCTTTTTGATAGGGATGATGGTTTCTAGGGAAAACCCCATGGATCCCAGAAAGAAAAATCTAAAATTCTCTCAAGCTGTGAGTTTATAGGATGTAGAAGAAAGCTGATCAGATCAGCTCTCTGCAAATTTGCCTGTAGAATTTCCTGACTTGAAAGACAGTTTTCTCAACAGTGAACTATTTCCCTAGCAATTTAAGTAATAACAAACATAAAATATAAAAAGACATGCTCACACTCTGAACTAAATGCATCATTCATAAAAAACAAAGGCTCTTGCATTTCCAGCCAATAAAAGAATCAAACATATGCCCTCCTCCCCCCCCCCCAAAAAAAAAATGAATCTAAAAAAGTGGATAAACTCTGCCAGCAAGGTAGCAAATTAGGTTCAAAATACCCCCAAATCTTGCCAAACAAGTGAATTCTGCAACTGCTCAAAAAGAGCATAAGGCTCCTGTCTACCTCCATTCCCTTGCCTCTGAGCCACCCAACCCTGATGGTCCTGTCAGCCCTCTTACTGCTTAATAGCAGATGCTTTCTGCCCATCAGGAGAAATACTGTGAAATTTGCCTGATCAAACCACATGCAGCAACACAACTTAACTGTCAAAGACCAAGCACCTACAGTAAAACACTGGAAATTAACCCAGAGTAAAGGAAAAATTAAGCCATTGTAAATTCCAACAATACGAATGTAGAAGAAAAATCATAACCTCACCACAGATGCTGTATTAGTCAATAAAGACCCTACATTTGCCCAAGTGTTTTATTCAATCAGCCTACTGCTTTAAGTAACAATGAGTTCTTTTCTATTATAATGAATAAATCTCAAGAGGATTTGATCTGGAGTGGTGCTGAGGACTTGGTTCCCAGCTACTATCGAAGGAAGCTGAAAGAATACAGTATCTCTGGATTCGGCCAGTGGTATGGACCTTCTGAGACATATATGAGACAATATGAGACAAACAGTTGATTTCTAAAGCAGGTAAAGTAAATTTTTTGGTAAACCAATAACTAACAAGGTTCCAGTTCGACTGAGTCTTTAAATGCTGCAATAGGTGTTTTAATGCACCATCTGGTGTACAATAGCACTCTGAACCATCTTGGTCATAGTGTTATTAAAAGCTCAATCAAATATGGGCATACATTTATACTTTCTCTAGACAAATATTTACTGCAGAGTCTATTTACTGAACCAAATGCAAAGGCTCATTCCAGGAACTCAACATTTATCAAAGTTTTACTACTTCATCTGAAATGCTTACAGCCTAAAGCTTAAAGAGAGCAAAATTCTTCTGAAAGTCTGAATGAGACACACAAAAATACAAACATACAATTCCCGCCTTTTCTTTTATATAAGACAGGAATTTCCTATACAGTCACAGGTATAGAACTGATTTCAGGGGTTTCTTTGCTTGAGGAAAGCCTTCAGAGGAAAAACTTTATTTGTTTGACAGTGTGGCAAACCACAACCATGCTTTTTGCAAGTTATTTTGAAAACCTGAATTAGTAGGTTGCATATTACCAAATCTAGATAATTAAAACCAACATCTAGTAGTTTAGACAATCCCCCTGCCAGTTTAAAATAAAATGGCTCACTTGATAAGATTTGCAGTTTGATTTTTGTTCTCAAATGCAAGATGTTCTACAGAAAACTGAGAAGGCATACAGCCCCCTAGGAAGACTGTCAGATGGCAATTCAAAATCAGAATATCTACAACTTTCCTAAGCCTGTGAAATTATACAAAAGTACAAACAATACACATACAAGCTTAAAGATACCGTCTTTTCAAAGAGTTATTTCAAAAACCTGCTGACCACAAGACATTGCTGGTGGTGTTTTGGCAGTTTGTGCTGAACTAACGAACAGCAGCATTTAAGTTCTGCACACACCTTGCTTTCAAGTGTCTACATCTCAGTCATGTGAAAGCTTCCTTTTCTTTTTCCTCTTCCATATCCTTTCCTGCCACATCCTATTTGTTTCTTAGGGTCTGTCTGAAATCAGGTACAATAAAGCAAGCAGGTGTGACCCTTAGCAGAGGTTTTGTTGGGATGCAAGATCTCTGAGTAAGTGCAAATGAAAGTGATGGGTGCTCAACTTAAAGCATTACTTGAACCTGTAACATTATTTCTTTTTAGCAGACACCTCTTTCGATCAAAACCACCTGAATTTCTCCTTGCCAATCACATAATTACCATAATGAGTTCATGTCCTAAAGACATTGTATGAAAGTAGCGGCTCACACTGAATTCACAGATTTTACACAATACTAATCCACTCATAAGTCTTAGACTTATGTTCAGAATATTAACTTTAAATGAAGCCTCAGGGAGAGGTGTAATTCCTGGACTCAAACCACTACTTCTCTCATTTACTCCCTTTCCTCAGGACATCTTCTGAGATACCCTGCATTTCAGGCTTGCTTGTTAAGTTTTTTTTTTACTGAAGGTTGCAAGTCATCTCAAGTACACTTCCATCCTCTGCAATCTAAGTCTTTAGCCCTTTCCAGGCACAGTTTGATGTAAGCAACAGCTAAAACGGCACAGAAGCAATGCCTTATGATAAAAGTATTGTGAAGTCCTACACGAGGAGGACAAACTCATAGAACCACATGTTAAAGTGGATACATCCATATCACAGCCTAAACCTATAATATAAACCCATGTATTTGCATAGCTGAATTTCTTCACTTACTAAATATCTTTCATGGTCTGAAATATGCCCGTAATGTGCTTGAAAAAAAGCTGCCAAAGCTGAGTGTGTTTCAGAAAACAGGCCAACATGCTTTACATTCTGCTGCCTGAGCAACACCAGCATCACTCACTACCCAGGTCACAAGGATTTATGCTGGCTGAGAACACTGCCTAGAACAACCTACTCATGGTGAGATTTACGCACTAATGAGCACAAAAACCTATAGAAAGAAATTCCAACATTCCCCTCCTTCTCCTTGTGAGATCAAATGCTCTTTCATGTCTTTTGCTGGGAAATTGCACATCCTCATATTTTCCTACCAGCTTCACTTCCACCCACCTCTCTGGCTCATCAGCTGCTGCAGGGCATCTAAGAAGCAGTACACACTGCACTACCATCAGCACACTGATGACACCCAGCTCTCTATCCTCTATTCCTGACTCAGACACAGCTGCTGGCAACCTCAAAAAATGTCTGGCAGAAATTGGTTTCTGGAAGAAGGCCAGCTGGCTGCTGCTCAACCTGGACAAAGAGAGAAGTGATGCCAATCAGTAGGGGGAAATGCTTTGAGGACCTGGTGAAATTTATAACTGCTCCATCAGCTGAGATCATGCCTGGCCAGCATTGTAAGAGGTGTGCAGTATAATGGCCATGTCGGAATTCAGCTTCCTCCCAGACTTGAAGTTCTCTCTCTCTCTTTATCCTTTTATAGCTGTAAAAGCCAGCCTGCACGCTCTTTGGCACCTAATATCGGACTTGAATTCCACAGCATCATGTGCTATTCCCGACCTGGGCACCAACTTCATAAATATGATACATCTTTACACTGTACCTTGATTTTCTACCAGTAAAATAGGAATCACAATAGTAGTTTCATTTCTTAAGAATTTACTAATGTGGAGTGCAGGAGACAAGAACAGCTATAGCAGGCTTTCCACACCTATCTAATATAAACAGGTAATATGGCCAGCTTGATACTTGAGCTTAGCTGATCTCAAAACAGCAGGAACATCAGTGGCGTAAGGGGGGCACACCCTTATGCAGGTGGTGTCCACAAACTGGTTGTATTTGCGATGATACAAGCTAAACTTGGGGTTTACAGCAGCAGGTAATGCAAATGAAGTATGCTGCATTCAAGGAGGAAGCAGATTTCTACAGATTGCAGAAACTCATTCAAAACATTCAAAAATAGTTTAGAAATACCCAAGATAACTGGTACTTTGGGTGAAATTTTTCCATGCATCAGCTGAATTGTTTTGTGAAAGGGGGCATTTGCGTACCTTTTGTAAGGATTACCCAGTGGTCTGGAGTTAAACAAGATTTCCAGGCCACAGTAAAGGCAGTAAAACTGCAACTGGCAGATTTCTCCTAATGAGCAATATAAATAAGTGATAAAGCTGCTTAGGAAAATGTGTTTTGGTCAATGTGGGGGAAGACAGCATACTTTTATAAACATATTTTTTTCCTTTCCCTAGATATATTCTGTTAAACACTTAGGCTAATCACTTGTGTTTATCAGTTTCAAGTAGATACTTGGCAGTGCAGTAGGCCAATGTTAAAGGAGGAATTTCTATTTGTAGCCTTTGTTTCAAATAACTACTTGAAACTACATACACTATTTCTACTGAATTATATCAAAAAATAAAAATAAAAAATAAAAGAACACCACCCAAAACCAACAAAAAAAAAGCCAAAACAAAACCTCACCCCACCAAAATCCACAACTCCTATGTCTCACAGGAACATGGAGGCTAGGTTTTAGCCAAATTTGATATGACGATATCCCTTTAACAAAAAGTAGAGGCAATGACATTGATAAAAGCAGGCAGATTATGTAAGCCTGAGTAGATATCTTCAGCAGAGTGTGTACGGGACACCAGTTTTCCAGGGTAACAGACAATAGCTTCATTTTTTAAAACAACATACAAAGGAGAAAAGCTGCTGAAACAAATTAATTTGGAATACGTGAAGAGAATCATGAAAGAAAGCACAAACTTTCCTCCTCTGCCAAAATAAGCGATTTACTATGTGTACAACTTCGCCTTGTTACAGTTTATTATGGAGTTGGGAAGCTAAAAGAGAAAGAATTCAAATAAGGAGAGGCTAAAACCAGGCTGGCTCCTACTGTGAGCGCAGGGGTGAGGAGAACATGGAATAATACATGAAAAAAAAAAAGCAGCTCACTGCAACAAAGTGCCTTGTTAAGCCTTCAAAGCCTGCCACCAGTGCTCCTCCAAGCAGTGTAACTGATTGCATAGCATACGGTAGGGGTTCAATGGTGTATATTTCCGACTTCCCTTTTCTAAAAAGAAACACTACACAGCCAAAATACAACAACCTTCCACATGCACCTACATGCTGTGAACACCAAAAAGCAAATCAAGTTGCTGAGTGTGGTACATGGCAGTGTAACAAGGGGTCATGGGATGAAAGCAGGGAAAAACATTTTAGGCTGAGCATCAGGGAGACAAGAAAAAATACTTTTGTTCAACTGTGAAAACACTATATGCCCATGTTAAAAATTAGCTAGACAAAGCACTAGAAATTACTCTGTATACTACAGCTCTGAACTGGCAGAGAGATGAAGCAGAACTAATTGGCCTCTGCAAACCCTAACTTCTTATGATCCTTCTTAAAAAGTCTACAACAGTTCCTAGATTGAACAAAGGCTCACACTTAGAAGAGAAAATGAAACTGGGAAAGCAGAACATCTCCTGCAAGCCTATTTCCACTCAGAGCAGCGCAGCGTGGGAGGTGCAGTCGGTCAAGCACATTATGTTCTGACTTAAGTTGGGAGAATCATTTACAGTGAATAAACAGGAGTGATAAATTTTTCGCATTTTTATCATCACTACTTTTTTAGCACACCAAGCTTTGAAGGGAAAAAAATAATCCATTTCTTTAAGAAAAAATGGGTCATTTTGTCCACTAAATCTTTTCTCATTCCCCCATCTATACATTAAACCAGACACCAGTTACACCAAACCCAGAAGAGCAGCTGATGTCTATGGGATCATTACATTCTTACACGTTTCATAAAATGTAATGTCTGGACAGGAGGGAAAGACTCAGATTAATGCTTCCATTGAGTCCAAATTCGGCCATAACCCTCTCTTTCTGACAACTGGCAAACCAGTAGGCTGGTGTGTCCTGGCCAGTAGGTCAGTGGTTATGTAGCTCTCCCAGTGGAACTGATCTGGGGTGGTGCAAGGGGGACTTCAGAGAGAAAGAGGCGTGCTCACATCTACAACTCCCAGAATACATTCTTGAGTTCTGTTGATTGCAATTTGTCACAAATATGGCAAGTGAATATTACTGGTATGCAATTGAAGCTACACATTAGATTAGGAAAAAGGGTCTGAATATCTCTAACAGAGCTCATAAATAAAATTAAGTAGAACATGCAAGATGAAATACCTTTCCCTATTTTTGGTACAGGCATATGATTTCTATTAGTAAAAAGACCACTGTAAAATTTAATGCGAAAAAGTAAATTTTACAGAAAAGAAACTGATTTTCCCTTGGTAGCCTTCTTCACTATAGGTCCTCACTATTGTTTGCATTTTGGTTTGTGTTTTCAGGAAAAAAACCCACAAAGTATTTGAGTGGCTTCAACTGTGCAGAATTGGTTCCTTTAGCTCCTTATATGCAACAATTAGGAAGACATGTTCCATCTTACAAAAACATTGAAGAATGTCAGCTTGAAATTCAATTTTGCAGAATTATCCACGACAATGAAACTCAGCCTGACTAATACACACACAGATATCAGCACCTGCAAGGAAGTTTTAGTGCAATCAGACATTCTGCTCATCTCTGTTCTTGTCAGTAGTATAAGCCCTACCAAATAAACCTTCTAGCTGGCGCACTTTGCAAGTGTTCAAATGATACAAGAGATGAGAGCAGTATGGATTATGCCCTAATAACTGCAGTTCGTAAAGGATAAAAAAGTCACCCAAGCATAGTGCTGCCACCGTTTCCATGAAATCTTAAACCCAATACCAGGAAAGCACTAGAGAAAAAGTTGTGCTTCAAGTACTTATGTGCCCATGTTAAATTTAAGAATTGGTTTAAACACCTTCCCTAGACCAAAAACCTGAGCAAGTGAAATATGACTTCCTATTTAAAATATTTAAAAGATACAGGCTGCCCAAGTGTTTTACATTTCTTTTTCCTTCTTGACTTCTAATTCATTTCTGACATCCTGTTTCCTTTCTGTCTCTTGTCTGTATCATAAATCTATCAGTAATAATTTGGCACAAGTCACACACTTCGCATGGAAACAAATCTTGCTCCCTCCCAGTCAGAGGCTGTGAAGGACAATGTTCATAATAAGTCATGTACAAAGCACAGTTTCAGTAACCAAAATCTCTCATTCAGGCATTTGCAACTTTATACCTCATTGTGTATCCCATAAACAGCTGGGATTAATTCTGCTACCATTTACTCCAGAGTAAATCACCAACGTCCCAGAATTTAAGGAGCTTAACATCAGGAGTAAATGAGATCACAACTAGGCCGTGTTATATGAACCTTGCCTTGTAGATATATTCATTGTATTTACTGCTCTGGGGTCCCCATTAACAAGGCTGGGACACCACAAAGTATAGTCACATATATGCATCCTACAAACAGGAAGAAAGTATTTGAAATTCCTTTCCAGAAAAAGTACCTTCCAATTTACCTCCTACCCCCCCCAATCTAGCGCAGAAGTACCTTGTCTCTGTTCAAACATGATCTAAAAAGAGCTGGGGAAAGCAGGAAGATGCTAACTAGGCACTAGATTGGGTAATAACCCAGCAGTTGACATGAAGTTTCACAGTGCTATCTTGGTTCTGCCTGATTGCACATTATGTCTCTCATTAGGCGCCCTGACACACAAGGGTAAACATCTCCATTAATCCATAAAATTGTCACAGATCAAGAAGATGGGATAAAAGAAGATGGGATAGACATCTTTCAAAACTCTTCAGGTGCAGAAAGTGTTTATAGGGTTACACCTGGTAATATAAATTATATAGACTACACCTGAGATGAAGTTAGTCCCGAATTTTTTTAGTGGAGATGAAAAGAAATAACTGGAACAGCAGTTCACCATACCTGTTCTCCATTTGTTGAACTTAAAAACGTTGGGATATGTATGTTGTGTTCACTACAGGCTGCTCTATGGGGCCCTCCACATTTTGTGAAGTAGGATAAAAAGCTTTAACAATTCAGAAGGCACTGATAAGCAGATATCTTGACCTGTTAACAATCAGTTTTGCATATCTGAGATTATAATCCTTTCTTCCCATCATCAGGAATTTCTGGTGAACATTTAAATCCTGGTTTTCTGACAATACCTTTCTCTCTGTAACTGATTTATCATGCTTTTAATAACACCTATTTTCTTAATTTGTTCTAGCTCTGCTTGTCAAATTTGCACAATAGTGACTATATGAAAAAAGGCCAAAGAATCAAACCCTAATTGACAGCCGTGAGCATGTTTCACATGAACGTCTGTTATACAGTGTTACTGCTGAAGCTACTGTACTGGCCACAGACCCTGCAGTTTAGTACCACTGACCTTAATAGCAGGCAGATGAATAGCAAAACTGACATGTCAAGCATAAAGACAGTAATTTGCACTCTTAACACCAGATCTAGAGCTGTCATACAATGACCACAGCTTCCCCAAAACCAACAGCATGAGGTCAATTTTTTTTCTACCTCAGTCAACATTTTTTACTCTGAGCACTGCCAGAAAATCAGAGAACATTCAGGATACAGAGCAGGGCTTCAAAGAAGGACTTGGGGGTGTTGGACAATGAGAAAATGAAAATGAGCTGGCAGTGTGCTCTCGCAGCCCAGAAAGCCAACTGCATCCTGGGCTGCATCAAAAGGAGTGTGACCAGAAGGTCGAGGGAGGTGATCCTGCCCCTCTACTCTGCTCTCCTGAGACCTTACTTGGAATACTGTGTGCAGTTCTGGTGTCCTCAACATAAAAAGGACATGGAACTGTTGGAACAAGTCCAGAGGAGGGCCACGAG
>JANRGW010037467.1:0-14577 GCA_024733675.1 Psilopsiagon aymara
GGGACATCGGCCCCGATGGGTTCGCCCCGTCGGGGTTGCGTGGCCGTGGCGCCGTGGCTCCGTGTCCCTGGCTCCCGCAGGCGCGGCGGAGCCGGAGTCCTCGGGGCCTCGGGGAGCGCAGCTCCTCCCCGGACGCCCGGGGCGGGAGCAGCAGGGACACGGACACGGGCACGGACACGGGCACGGGCACACGCACACGCACGCACATTCCTCCCGTGTTTCCCGCGCCGGGCATCCCGCCCGCGGGGCTTCCCTGTCCCCATCACCCCGGCGGGAGCATCTTCCCCGGGGCAAACCCGACGTTGGGGTCCGGTCCCCCCACAGCCGGTGTTTGTAATGTGCCTTGCTCGCAGGCTGTTGCTCATGTGCAGCTCTCACCAGTGCGCTGAGTTTCCCCGGTCTCTGCCTGCGTGGCCCCCTCTCCTCAAGAGGACACCTCAGGGTCATTGCTATGATCTGGTCCCCTGCCCTCAAGGCCATCCTGGTTCATATCTTGCCTTTCCAGGGATGAATGCTGCCGTCCGTGCCGTCACCCGCATGGGGATATATGTGGGAGCCAAGGTCTTCCTCATCTATGAGGTTGGGATACCCACCCGCTCCCTACCATGAGTCGGGGGGGAGCTTCCCCCCATGTGCCTGGGTAGCCCTCACCTCCACCTGCTGCTTCTCCACAGGGCTATGAGGGGCTGGTGGAGGGGGGAGACAACATCAAACAAGCCAACTGGCTCAGTGTCTCCAACATCATCCAGCTGGTGAGGATGAGTGGCAGGGTTTGGGACCCCAAAATCCCACCCCAAACCTGTACGACGAGCTGTGTTCCCCCTTTCTCTCTGCAGGGTGGGACAGTGATTGGCAGTGCCCGCTGCAAAGCCTTCACCACGCGTGCGGGCCGGCTGCGGGCTGCCCGTAACTTGGTGGAGCATGGCATCACCAACCTCTGCGTCATCGGTGGGGATGGCAGCCTCACGGGCGCCGACATCTTCCGCTCCGAGTGGGGTGGGCTGCTGGAGGAGTTGGTCCGAGACGGTGGGTGAACCCCCCCCCAAAAAACCCTGGCTGGATAGAATGAAAGCATTCAGGGGGCTTTGAGGTCCGGAGGTTCCACCCTATCACCGTGATATAGCACCACCACATGGTTTAGTGATGGTCTTGGCAGTCCTGGGGTAATGGTTGGACTTGATGATCTCAAAGGTCTGTCCCACTTTAGTTCATTCTGTGAGCCTCAGGGAGGGCTGGGCTCCTCCACTGCTCTGCAGGATCCAGCCCAGCTCTGGGGCAGGGAATGGGAGCCCCCTAAAATAACTGGTGTCACGGCCATCCCCCCCGCAGGGCAGATCAGCGAGCAGTTGGCGCGGGAGAACTGCCGCCTGAACATCGTGGGGCTGGTGGGCTCCATCGACAACGATTTCTGCGGCACCGACATGACCATTGGCACCGACTCTGCGCTGCACCGCATCATGGAGGTGATTGATGCCATTACCACCACGGCACAGAGGTGAGTGGGCTGGGGGCTGGACTCTGGACCACCCTGGGTATCACATCCACTCTCCATCTCCTCCTACTTGTATTCTTGCAGCCACCAGCGGACGTTTGTGCTGGAGGTGATGGGCCGCCACTGCGGGTAAGGTGGAGAAGGGATTAATGGGATGGGATGGGAAGGGATGCCACATGTCGGGGCTGGTGGTGCTGCCACTGCCGTGTGCCCCCAGGTACCTGGCACTGGTGTCCGGCTTGGCCTCAGGCGCAGACTGGCTCTTCATCCCTGAATCCCCTCCAGAGGACGGCTGGGAGGACCTCATGTGTGAGAGGCTTGGGGAGGTGAGAAGAGGGGTTCCTATGGTCACATCCCCCTTTTCTCTCTGGAGAGTCCCTGCAGGGATCTGGGCTGAACCCTGTGGCCAGCCCCTGCGAAGCTTTGGGAGCTCCCATCATTGTCCCTGTGAAACAGGGCACTCAGCTGAGTGCATATCCAGCCCTCATGTGCCAGGGGCAGTGATACCTTGGGGCTTGGGCACTCAGACCATGGGTCTGGCAGCAGCCGATGTGGGGAGGGTGGAAGGATCCTGGGACTTGGTTGCCGATGTTTTTTGACTAACCACGGTGGCTGATTTCCTCCCCACACCAGACACGCAGCAGAGGCTCACGGCTCAACATCATCATCATTGCTGAGGGTGCCATCGACCGCAACGGCAAGCCGATCTCCTCCAACTACGTGAAGGATGTAAGTGACTGCTCCAGCACTCGCTCCAGCACCTGCAGTGACCAGTGGCTTCCTGTGTGACCTCCTCTCTTCTCTGCAGCTGGTGGTGCAGCGCTTGGGTTTCGACACACGGGTCACCGTCCTTGGCCACGTGCAGCGTGGCGGGACTCCATCAGCCTTTGACCGTGTGCTGGTAGGTCCCGGGTGAGGGTGATACCGGGTGGGGGGTCATCCTGCAGAAAGGAGCAGGCTGCTGGGGGAACCCTGTTCCTGATTTCCCTTTACCCATTTCAAAGGACTTGGCAGCTTGGGATGAGACTCAGATGGTCCCCACAGGATCAGCACTGCAGAACAATGTGCCCATTTTCCCTTATTTGCTTCAAATTCCATGGGTTTTTAAATAAACCCAGCAGCTCCTTGGCTGTAAATCAGCTGTGCAAGCAGCCACGCAGCATCCAAGCGTGTGGGAGCATCCCAGCCAGCTGCCATAGGGCGGCCCTGATGTCACAGGGCACCGGGTGCCCCTTTCCCTTTGCAGAGCAGCAAGATGGGGATGGAGGCAGTGATGGCACTGCTGGAGGCCACGCCGGACACGCCAGCCTGTGTGGTGAGCCTCTCGGGGAACCAGTCGGTGCGGCTGCCACTCATGGAGTGCGTCCAGGTGGTGAGTACTAGGAGGATGAGGCATGCGAGCCTGCTGGGTGCGGGCCCTGCTCCCCTTCCCTGCAAGCAAGGGTGTCATGGTGCTGATTTCTTACCCCCCCAAACAAAGACCAAGGATGTGCAGAAGGCCATGGATGAGAAGAGGTTTGATGAGGCCATCCAGCTGCGTGGGAGGTGAGGAGCGGGGATTAGAATGATGCAAGACCTCCCTATGGGATGGCCAAAAGGATGTGCTGGGATGGGGGATTCTCTCTTTTAGGGAAACATTTGGCTCCCGCTGCTGGGAGGGCAAACCCCCTCCCTTCTCTGGGTCCCCCTCAGGGCCACACTGCTTTATTCTTGCAGGAGCTTTGAGAACAACTGGAACATCTACAAGCTGCTGGCGCACCAGAAGCCAGCACAGGAGAAGGTGAGGAGGGATGGAGAGCGGCAGTGGTCACTGTCCCCACCTTGGGGGACACTAACTGATGTGCCATCCCCATCGCTGTCCCCGCAGAGCCCCTTCAGCCTGGCCATCCTGAACGTGGGTGCCCCCGCTGCCGGCATGAACGCTGCCGTCAGGTCTGCAGTGCGAATCGGCATCTGCCAGGGACACACTGTCTATGTGGTGAGCGACGGCTTCGAGGGCTTGTCCAAGGGGCAGGTGAGTGGGATGCTGAGCCTGGGTGGCACCTGTTGCCCAGAGGAATGGGTTTAGGCTTGGAGGGGGGTTACAGGGTGTTTTACCCCGAAACTAAACTCTGCTGCTCTCAGATCCGTGAGGTGGGCTGGCATGACGTGGCAGGCTGGCTGGGACGTGGTGGGTCCATGCTGGGCACCAAGAGGTAAGTGCAGCCCCAGAAGGCTATACCCCTGTCCTCAGCTCAGATGTCCTCGGAGGATACCGCTGTCCTCACCTCACGGTCTCTGCTCTCTTTTCCCCAGGACACTGCCCAAGACCTGCATGGAAAAGATTGTGGAGAATGTGCGGAAATTCAACATCCAGGGGCTGCTGGTCATCGGGGGGTTCGAGGTGCGGGGAGAATCCTCAGCTCTGTTTCAGAGGGGGCTGGGATAGGCTGTCAGCATCGCATGTGGTGCAGGCAGTCCAGGGCATCCCTTTTGGGATGTAGATCTGGCCCAGGGCCGGCATCTCTCCAGCTCTGGGCTGCTTGCAGGCCTACGAGGGAGTGCTGCAGTTGGTGGAGGCCCGCGGGCAGTACGAGGAGCTCTGCATTGTCATGTGTGTCATCCCTGCCACCATCAGCAACAATGTGCCTGGCACCGACTTCAGCCTGGGCTCAGACACGGCTGTCAATGCAGCCATGGAGGTGAGGGACAGGGCAGGGGGCAGCTCCCAGAGCTGTCCTGCTCCAACAGGTCCCATGATGTTTTGGGGTGGCACACTGGGAATGAACCAGGCTCCCATCCCAGGCAGCAAAGGTGAGTTTTCCTTGTGTGGCCCCCCGCTTCTCCCGGCACAGAGCTGTGACCGCATCAAGCAGTCGGCCTCAGGCACCAAGCGCCGTGTCTTCATCGTGGAGACGATGGGGGGCTACTGTGGGTACCTGTCCACTGTCACCGGCATCGCGGTGGGGGCCGATGCTGCCTATGTCTATGAAGATCCCTTCACCATCCATGATCTGAAGGTGAGCAGAGCAGGACCTGCTTTCTGGCAGTATCATATGGGTAAAATAAGAAGGAAAACTTGGAATGGGAGGGCTCTGGGACAGGGCATGATGTGGGAGAACATGGCCAACCCTCGTGAAGCTGCTGGGTCGATGTTAGTAGCACTCGGGTCCAAACGAGAACCAGAGGGATCCAGGATGGCTGTGTCTTCATCTTGCAGGCCAATGTGGAACACTTGACTGACAAAATGAAGACAGATATACAGAGAGGGCTGGTGCTGCGGTGAGTTGGGACCCCCTGGGCATGCTCACTGAAAAACCCAGCCCTGTGGAACAGGTAGAGGCTGGAGCTGAGCCCTTCCTGTGGCCAGAGAGGGTCCTTGTGTGCAGTGGGATTTGGTGGGGTGGGCACTCAGCTGGGGGACAGTCTTGCAGTGGGATGCCTCTGCTGCTGTCCCCGCCCCTGCCCCATGGTCCTGCTGGGGAGATGAGCTGGGGCAGCAAATAAGATGTTCAGAGAAGCATGGAGCGACCCCCTGGGGATGCCCTCCAGTCCTTTCCCTCTGTTCCCCCAGCAATGAGAAGTGCCATGAACACTACACCACCGAGTTCCTGTACAACCTCTACTCCTCTGAGGGCAAAGGCATCTTTGACTGTAGGATTAATGTCCTGGGCCACCTCCAGCAGGTACAGGGGATGGGGCAACACATGCTGTCCCCAAGAGCTGGGTGGGTTTGTCATTGCCATTTGTTTGTCCCCAGGGGGGAGCACCAACCCCCTTTGACCGGAACTATGGGACCAAGCTGGGAGTGAAGGCAGTGCTGTGGATGTCAGAGAAACTGCAGGCATCCTACAGCAAGGGTGAGCTGAGGGCTGGGGGTCCTGCGGTGGGGTGGGTGAATGCTGGTGGCGCTGGGCAGCTGGGCCCTGGTGAGGTGGCCATGGTTGGCAGCATCCATCTCCCTCCCAGGGCGCACATTTGCTAACTCAGCAGAATCTGCCTGTGTGATCGGGCTCAGGAAGAAGGTGGTGGCCTTCAGTCCTGTGACCGAGCTCAAGAAAGTCACTGATTTTGAGTAAGTCCCCATCCCTGTGCCCCAGTGGTTCGCCAGGTCCCAGGGGGGATCCTCTCCTGGGTTGTCCCTGGGGCCACACTAGAGCCATTTCTCCCCCTGCACAGGCACAGGCTGCCCCAGGAGCAGTGGTGGCTGAACCTGCGGCTGATGCTGAAGATGCTCGCCAACTACCAGATCAGTCTGACCGAGTACATCTCGGGAACGATGGAGCACGTCACCCGCCGCACACTCAGCATTGAGAAGGGCTTCTAATCCCACCAGCCCAAGCCATAGGCCCCCGCCCTGTGTCACCTCCATCCCCACATGCTGCTCGAGGAGCACCAGGTCCCCTGTTCTCAGTAGCCCTGTTGCTTTGCCATCAACCCCTTAAAGCAGGCAGAGCCTGGTCGCAGCTCCCAAACCAGCACAATCCTGCCCCAGAATGCTGGTCCAAGGTCTGATCCCTGTGTAGGTGCAGAGAAGAGGTATTGCTAGAGCCCTACTACAGAGCCCAGACCCTTTGTCTTCCCTTAATAGTTTATTCCCATTATTTAACAATGGGGTATCTTGATTCCTTATTTAGCGGCTTGACCGCCTGAGCCAACTGCTGCTGTGAGTCACCTGCTCTTGTGTGCAGGAGGAAAGACGAGGAGGATGCGGTGAGACCCCAGAGTGGGTAGGGGCTGTTCCCGAGGGCTTTCAGCTACCCCAAGGGCCCTGGTGAAGTTCCATCCTCCAGTGGTGTTTGGCCTGTGGGGTGTCCTCAGGGCTCAGCACAGAGCACTGGTCCTGGCAAGCCCCTTTCTCCTGGCCACCTTGCATGATGCTTGGCTGTGACTGTCACCCTGCGGCCCCAGGTGCTGTGCCCATCATCTCACTCCCCAAATCTTGTACCATTCGTGGCGCTGCTCTCTTCCTCTAGAGATAAAACCTGCTGGAGCCAAGCCTGCCTTGCTGGGGAGTGATCATTGCGTGCTGTGGGAAGAGACCTGTGGCTAGGATGGGGTGAATGAAGCCAAATAGTTTGCTGTGAAATAACACTGGGCCATGAGGCTTCTCTGCTTCGTGTATCCTCAGAGCCTGGGAGAGCTGGACATCAGCATCCCTCTGCGGTCAGACTTCGCAATCCTGGAGGAAAATTGCTTCTCCTTTGTTTTAGTTCCCACCTTCAAAGAGAGCGCAGAAGTGATTTATGGAGGCGCTGTGTTTGTTTGTTAAGGCAGTTTCCCAGGGCAGCTGCCAAGCGTGCCGGCTCCCACGTGCAGTGCGTGGCTCACCAATGCCAGATGGACACATGTAGCCCCATTCCCAGGCCACTTTCCTCCCAGGGCTTTTGACTGTGGCTCCAGCCCCTGGGACATGGCCAGCACCAGGACGCTTCCCGGTCTTTTGGGTCAAACATGCAGTTATATTTTCCTCCCCATGGAGTTGTCCCCAACTGATGACTTCTCCTCACGATTTCAGTGCTTTTCCCCTAGCTGGCCCCATTACTTGGTTTAGGCTCTGGAGGAAGATTGTAATTACTGTATCTTCCCTGCCAGAGCTGGACAGGGAAGTAGCAGGCCTTGGTGATGAATGCAGCATCACTGCTGTTCCTGGGTGAGTATCTGCTCTGGGGACCCCAGGCAGAGACCTGGCTGTTCCTGCCAGTGCTGGTGAGTGGGAAATAGAATCATAGAATGGTTTATGTTGGAAAGGACCTTAAGATCATCCAGTTACAACCCCCTGCCATGGGCAGAGACACCTCACACTAAACCATGCCACCCAAGGCTCTGTCCAACCCAGCCATGAACACTGCCAGGGATAGGGCATTTACCTCTTTGGGCAACCTGTGCCAGTGCCTCACTGCTCTCACAGTGAAGAACTTCTTCGTTACATCTAACCTGAACTTCCCATTTTAGTTTAAATCCATTACCCCTTGTCCTATCGCACCACCCTGTGTGCACTTTTGAGAAGCCTCAGTGGTCCCACTCACCTGCCTCAACGTCCAGGAGTCCCCAAGGGCAGTTTCGACACAAGTTCATGCTGTACCCACAGCCACTGGTGTTTTCCTCCCTAGGGAAACATCTGCCCTCACCACCAAGTATCGCTGCTGAGACAAAAGGTGTGGGTGAAAGCAAGTCATGCCACAAAACTCTTGGCAGGGCCATGGATGGGCTGGCGTGGCACCACAGCCAGGCTTAGGGTGTGAATGCTGTGACCCCTGCATGGACAAGGGTCACAGCAGCCTTAACACCTCATTTCCACCCCCAAACATAAAAGCCTGCACTGTCAAACTCCTGGGGGGAGACAGGCAAGCACAGCCCTCCCACCCTGAGGGGACAACCACCCCATGCCCTACCAGGACAAGCAGGAGAGGATGTAATGACTGCGCACCAAAGCTTCCCAACACATCCAGCCCAGGCCCAGGTTCCCACCCTCCCTGTAGAGAAGGCAGGACAAAAAGGCACGAGCATCATTCAGCAAAGGGCAAAGGGTGGGCTGCCAGGTCCCTGGGGTGAAAAGGCACGAGCTGGAGGGGCCAGGCTGCCCCTGGGCTGTTCCAAGAGCAAGCGGGATGCTGCAGGGTCATCCTGCAAGGAGTGTTTGGGAGCATCAAGGGCAGCTCGCCTGGCAGCAGGAACACCCACAGTCGCCAAGTGTCAGGGGTGCAGCACGTCAGCGGCGAGAGCTTGGGGACAGTCGTGCTGTCAGGGATGAACAGCCCAGCTTCTCCAGTGGAGTGGGAAGGGACTGTGCCAGATCAGCTCCAGGCCATGGCAATTGCTCCATTAGCCACCCTCACAGCAAGGAGCCCCGGTGACAGATGACACATTGATTGCTCTCCTTCCAGCAAAGCTGGGGTGTGTGGGTGTCAGGGGTCTGGCATGCCCAAAGAGCAGCTCTCCTGCTCCCCCAAAATTGGACAGGCACAACTACTGCCAAGACAGCCTGGGAGAGGGCTTGCCCTCGGTACAAGGGCAAGATGCAAGCAAGATGACGGGTAGGTCTCCTGGGCCCTGGCTGTCAAGGGAAGTCTGGTATAGTATAAATCACACTGACCATTTAAATGCAGCTGAGCTTGACGCAGAAGGCAAGAACAAGGTCATCTGAGCAGTTAAATGCCTCAGCAATCCTCACCCAAGTGATAAGGGTCAAACTGTGCCCCCTCTCACCAATGTCAACAGTATTGTAGACACAGGGTTGTCATCATCCCCCAGGATGAGCATTCCTTCCTTTCTGGCAGCATGACAAACAGGGAGAGTGGGGACATGGAAAACACCACGTCCCCCTGCACAGCACCATGGTCTGCAGCTGAGCAGCACACAGGGTTCACATCTTGTGTCTCAGGAGCCATTACCATCCATTTGCACCTCTGCACAAGCAGGCTTTACTCACCATCTCCTTTGCTTCCTGCACTCCATGTGGACTCGTGGCTGCAAGAAGGTTCCCAATACCACAGTGCCTTTGAAAAGCAGCCCCTGTAGCAGCCCGGTGTGCTACCAACCCGCAGCAGAGGCTGGTGAGCCATTTCCCAGGCCCAGTGAAGCGGGAAGGCACAGGGGCCCACAGCCCTCCTCCTGCTCCGCAGGGATAACAATGCAAGCCATGAACCAGACCTAATGGAGCAATGCCCACAGCCAGTTGTTCTCACTGTGTTTGCTGAACCCCAGACACAAGTGACACATCCTAGAGGGATAATTGGTTTTATTTGGTATGTCGTATTTCAGTTTGTATTTAGGAGCTCTATAAAATCTTAGTAAATGCAGCTTTTTCTACTACAGAAGAAACACCAACTCCTGCTGCCTGTGCAGGCCAGACGCTAACGCCTGGCTTGTTTTCTCCTAACTGCAAAATGCCCACGGGCTTTTTGCTCTGATGTTGTTTCCTTAAGCTGCTCTACTGCCTGCGGGGGGCATGAGGGGGTGAGAGCAGAGCTGAACATTCAGGATCTGGGAGAGTGTAACTGCCGTTTCACTGCGGCTGCATCAGCTTTTCTTTGGGCTGCCTGACCACCAAGTCAGATGCTGCACGTTGCTAATGAGGACCAGAAGTCAGGAGTTGAAGATACATGAAGAATTCGACATTGACCTTCACCATCTGCATCAGACAGTTCTTGGTGATCATTTCAGACAGCGTCTCCCCAACAGATTTCACAAAACCAAATCTTTGTGGTAGAACCGCCCTCAGAGTGTGCTACACACAGAGCCTGGCCAACAATCAGTCAGACAGAGAGCCACCAAGCAGCAGTGAGTGACCTTTCTGGCTGTCAGCAGGCTTTGCCATCCCCCTTCGATTGCACAGCACAGTAGCACCACTCGCTGCAGCCCTGCTCACTTCTGCTCTGCTGATTTGCCTGCGGCTCCCATCAAACAGCCCCAGCAACATGAGATAGAAATGTTAACAGAGCCTGCCACGCAAGCAGGAAAGCTCCTGAGAGCTGGGTCAGGCGCTGCTAGCCCCAGTGTGATGTGCACAGCCAGAGGCGATGTCAGGAGCTACAGTGGCAGCCAGCAGCACCCCAGTCCAGCCCCTCCACAGGGAAAGCACAGAGGGAAACATGGAGGCTTTGGCTGCAGCCAGGCATGTGCAAGCAGAACGGTGCTGCAGGTCTGGCTGGTTCTCCAGCAAGGTTTGTAATGGGCACTGTCACTCCTCCTGCAGCTCCTTCTTCCGAATGGTCTGGAGCCTCCTCCCCACTGTCTGATGGATGATCTCCAGACCCTCCGCATCCAATTCCTTTGTGAGTAGTAGGATGGCATTCAGGACATTGTTCTGTTGGAATGAGACAGGCACTTCACACAAGCATATTAACACCAAGCCCAGGAAAGCACACTTGATTTTTAAAATGCAGCTCTTTCTAGGAACTCCACCACTGCCAGTTTGCAACAGCCACCTGCAGCTACAAGGAAAGAACAACCAAACCCTCAGGGCAAACAGGGGCAGAGACTGCATGTGAGGAGGCTAACTGGAATGCTGGACAAACCCATCCACCCAGTCCTGCAGATAGCCCACATGCCTCTGGCTTCTGGCCACCCTGCCAACTGCCTTCTGTAAGGAAAAGCACATTCACGAGCAGCCACCCTCTCTCTCCAGCGTGATCGAATGTAGGATGGGAAAGGACAGGAACCCTCTGATCTGAGGAATAAAGAGCTGGTAGGATTGTGAAAGCACGAGCTGGAAGAAACCCCTGAAGGTCCCCAGCCCAACCCTCACACATCATTCAGCAGCACTGTACATGCGCAGCAAGATTTGTGGCAAACTTGGTAATGCTGTTGAGCTCTGCAGTGGGTGAGCTGTGAGCAGTTTATCTCCTACAGACCTTTAAGGAGAGAGCTTCAGTGGCAGTAAATGAGCATACACTTAGAGAAGCCAGTGAAATAACATTTAGACTACTTTGATTTTTCTTATTTCTTCTTATTTCTAACGCCCCATCCCCGGCAGCGTCCAAGGCCAGGCTGGACAAGGCTTGGAGCAACCTGGTCTAATGGAAGGTGTCCCTGCCCATGACAGGAGGATTGGAACTAGATAAGCTTTAAGGTCCCTTCCAACCCAAACCACTCTATGATTCTATGATGATTCCCACATGTCCTATCACTGGATCCCAAGGAGAAGAGGTCAGCACTTCCCTCCCGACTTCACCTCCTCAGGAAGCTGTAGAGCAATGGAGTTGCCCCTCAATCTGTTTTTGCTCCAAGCTAGATAAAATCAAAGTCCTCAGCCACTCCCTACAGGACATTCCTTCCAGCCCGGCCACCAGTTTTGTTGCCCTCCTCTAGAAGCATTCGAGTACCTTAACATCATTCTCAAATGATGTGGCCCAGAACTGCAGGCAACAAAAAGCAATCTGGTCTTTAGAAGATACTTACTCTCTTCTTGTAGTTACAGTCTGTCTCTCGAGGTGAAAAGGAGGAAAATTTATCCTTCGGAACAGGCTTCATACCAAGCTCCTCTCGTATTTTGCTAAAGAAGGGGAGGAAGAGTAAATGTTATGACCAGCTGAGAGAAACTTACTCTGCCACGCCAATCCTTTCTAATCATGGCAACCGTGAATGCAGCATGTAGCATGTAGCTGAAGGACTGGAGGCGCATCTATTCTCACACCACCACTGCCTACAAACCAACATCCCAAGTAAAACTCCCACATGAAGTGACATCGACACAGCTACGAAACTCACAAGTCCTATTAAACCAGCACAGCTCCAGCACCATATCTGGAACAGTGGGAATCTGCACCAGCTGCAGGCCCGGCCCATGGAGTATCAGGTTTGGCTGCCAGCCTCCTTTCACACTACGTGAGTTCAGCCCCAGACATGCTAACAGCTCACAAGCAAGCCCTCACTTTGTCTCTTCCAGACTGAAGTTCAGCAGTTCACTCTCGGTCTCCGTGGTGGATTCAGCAGTACTGGATTCAGTGGACTCAGGGCAGCCATTCCCCACATTCCTCCTTGCTGGTGGGGCTGTAATCTCCTCTCCATCAACCAGGGCCTGGGACAGCTCTTCCTCTGTCACAGCTGCAAAAGCCAAAACAACAGCCTGCTGCAATGAACTCCAACAGCCCAGGAAGGCAGCATCTCTAATGGGGAAGGTATTACTGCTGCAGAGACACACTGCAGGGGTTTGGGCCAAAGATCATCCTTTGCACTGGCCTTCTACTTTTATCCTCTTCCTACAGTAAAACCCAGCAGGAGAATGATGGCAGCCATCACCAGTCTATCAAAGTGAGAAAGGTACCAAGGAGGGCTGCAACATACTTCGCTACTTCTTGTCTCTGGAGAAGACTCCAAAAGCCACTGCACTACTGCTACCAGATGGAAAACCTTTTTTATGCCAGCATAAATTACAGAATCTTTGTTTTGCCACAGCTAAGGAGAGAGCTCTAGAAACCAGTAATCAGTGGTACTATCTGAGTTATAATGAGGAGCTCTCAGTCCTACTAGTGTTAACTCTAGCACTGCACGGAAGGCAGAAACCAGCTTAGAAGCAGTGTATCTTGCAGAGCGGACACCTTCAATGCATTCTGACTCAAGGAAGAGTCAAAGGATGCCTTAAAGAGGGGAACCAACTTGTCACTGGCTGGTTTCCCATTCACCCTGCCCATACCTTGGGGCTGTTTACCTGTTTACCCACCTTGGTTATCAAGCTTCTGCAGGCTGGGTAGGTTACGAAGCACCGTCATCCGGTAGCGGTGGGGGTCTGTCCCACAGCAGGGATTTTCAGACAGCCACAGGACCCTCAGCCGGGGCAGGGTTTTGAGGTAGAAGAGCTCATTTAGGCTTGCAATGTTGTTCTTCCTCAGATAGAGTTCACTCAGATTCTGGCACTGATTCAGCGGCTCAAGATTCGAGATGCCATTCACACTGAAGAGACATCATAGGATCAGACCAGTAAGCCCATCCCTCCCTCACTGTACCATCCAGATTAGAGCACAGCCCCTGCAGCACAGCAGCTTTCCAGCCCCCCTTCCAACAGTTCCACACCGTGGCACATCATGGCAAGGGATGTCAAGCAACCCACACCTTGCAGCATTTCATCTTTTCAACAGAAGGAATAAAAAAGCAGCCACTCTTCTCTACCGCAGGTGACAAACAGCCTCTGCTTTCCCCAAATGCCTGCCTGTCACATTTGCATTCTTTCCTGTAGCAGCTCCTCAGGCTCACTGAAGGAGAAACTATGTAAGATTCCCCAAACAAAAGAGCTCAAATTTACAGACAGCATTGGCTGCTGTGGGATCCCCGGGACAGGGGAAAGATGGATGGGGGTTTAGGGGGAGTCTTACGGAAATTACAGGCTCTGTGAGGTCCACGAAACATTTCAACAAGTGTTCTGGAAAGTGACTCCACAGAGAGGCCCAGAAGATCCCCACCCAAACGACAGAATGGGACTTAGGAAGCAACAATCCTAACAGGTTTTAACACTTCCCAAAACAGGGACTATTTTCTTGAGCAGCAAAGGGAAGGGTGCAGAGGAGCTAGCAGAACAGTAATCATTTCTGCATTTCTGCCACTTGAGAAATCGGGCACGAAAAGCCAGGCAGCTCAGACACAGCCACGGAAAGGTGGTAAGAAGCCACCGGCCAGGTCACAGCCCCCTTTTGAAGGCAATTTCCTCTGCCCTCTCCAAAACTGGCAGTCCAACCATCACCTGAACGTGATCACCTCGATGTTGGGCAAATCCCGGCATATCGATATCTGGGGCAGGAAGAGACAGAAACAGCAAGTTGGCACTTCCAGAAAAAAGGCAATTGAAATCACAGGCAAACAAGATACAAGCAAGCACAGGAATTCAGGATTGCTTCAGCCTAACTCAAGCTTAGCATCACCAGAGAGATCTGCTGTGACAATCAGTGCAGAGTCAGCAGCTCCTCCACCCCAAGAGTGGAAGCACAGACACCAGCCAGCATCACGCTGCTTTTCTGCTCCAGCAACTCTGTACAGGCTTCCAGCCATCACACACAGGGAAGGACCCCTCTTACCCCCGACAGCACTCTAACAAGAGTACATCAGCCAAAGTCCCAAACAGATAAGGAAGGGCTCAGGATCTCCAAGGGTCCATGCAGGGCCTTGGTGAGGAATTGGTTCCAAGTGCCCCCTGGAAACAACAGCATCCCTACATGGGCTTTTAGATTTTGATTTGTTTGGGTTATTTTGAGATGTTAATCAATCCTGAAAATCACTGCAGCCCGCTGGCAGCAAGCCAGCCCAAACCCAGGCTGGCGCCTTCCTCAGCGCCCTGTTAACCCCATCCCCGCTGCGGCTGCTGGCCCAGGCTATGGCCAGCCTGCTGGGCACAGGCTGGGGCTCCGCGACAGCAGCGTGGAGCCAAGGTGCCTCGTCCCCGTTGGCTCTTCCCGGCAGGATGGCAGTAGGCACGCAGTACTTACATCCGTCAAGCGGCTGCCCCTGCGGGAAGAGAGGCGGGGGTCACCAGGAGCACGGCAGGACCCAGCCGCCCGCCTGCTGCCCCCACGCCCGGTCTGCCCCCACCAACGCTCCTCTGACACAGCCCTCCACGTGCTCCCCGCTCCCAGCCCTGCCTGCACTCCCACCCCGGGCCCAGCGCCGTGCCCAGG
>JANRGW010037468.1:0-28450 GCA_024733675.1 Psilopsiagon aymara
GGCCACAAGTCAAAAACACAGCGCTGCACCAGCTACCAAGAAGGGGAAAAATGACTGCTACTGCTGAACCCATGACAATTTGGAATATTTATTTACATTAGTACATTTGGAAATAAAACCAGCACTTACTTCGTTATCTAATACTAATGAAATTTTTGTAGATACTCAGATTTTCAAATCTGGGTAAATAATTTCAAGTTTCAAAGAAAATAACTGCATGTAGCAATTCCAAATGAGATAATGCCTTCATAATTTCATACGGGAATAAAAACTAGAAGAGCATGAGATATAAAATACTATCTACTGGAAATCAACAAGGTTTTTTCCCACTACAGTCTTCAGGAAGAATCTCTTGTCCTGAGGTATGGATGTGCCAGTAGGGCACCTCTCCTGCTCCCTTCCAGCCTTGGTGAATGGGAGTGACTGGATGAGTGTGTCTGAACATGAAGTGGGTTATCCCAAATGCTGGAGAGGTGGATGTAAGACTCCCAGAAGAAGTGGAGGCGTAAGCTTATAGCTCAAGCTTCGTGTGCATGTGTGTGTAAGTTGTGCATGTAGCTCTGTGTGTGTGATTAGGAATTCTTGGGATTAGTTTCAGATGAGTATTTAGAAAATTATAGGTATTAATGTTTCGTGAATGTTGAATGCTGTGGTTTAGCTGTTTTATTGCAGGTGTTGATCTTGAAACTATAGTTCACTGATTGTAGATAATTAGGTCAGTAATGAATCAATAGACTGTGCCAATCCCGACTGGAGTTTAAGCCCAGAGAACTGAGCAGTTTTTCTCTGCTGCAGTAAGGACTTTTTCATTAAATTTAGGAAATGTGCAAATAGTCATGTTTCTCTTTTTAAGAAGTGAAAAACTGCTTAACCCAAATGTTTATAATTTAGGTATTATATATCAGCAATGAGTTTTGAAAAGAAAGTGATAAGTTCTAAAAATCTTCAACTTTAATGCTGCATCGTGAAGTCTTTTGGAGTCCAAGGACAGTCTTCAGTCAGTCTTTTCACATGTATTACCCTGTGTGACTGAGGAAAAATTTGGAAAAGCCAGTCACTTGAACAGACCATTCAATATCGTCATTTTTTCAAAGGATTCTGAAGGTCATTTCTTCAGCTATATTGTAGTGTCCAGTACGTGTTAAACTGCAGTGAACAGTGATGGTCACACTAGAAATTAATGGTAGTAAAAATAAATGAATTTAAACTCCAAAATTTATGGGTCACTAAAATTTTTCTTAATATTAGAAGGTTACCAAGCAATCATAAATTCTAGACATATTAAAAGGAGTCAAGGGTAAGCATAGAACAAATCACCTGCTCTAAAAGGGGAAAGTACACAATCCAAAAATGAATTTGCAGAAAAGCTAAGCTAAGATCTGGTCAATAAACAAAACAGTGACAAAAAAAAAAAATCCTCCAAACCATGTATTTTATGTTGAAACAATCAGGAAAACAGTGGATAATGAAAGGTGACCAGAAATATCTATTGATCTGCACTGTACCCACCCCATGTGATTACTTTCCAGATCCTACAATAAGCTTAAGCATGTGGTAGAAAGCCACTGGTCAGAGTAAGATTTTGGTGAAGATGCAAACAAATGATCTGTCACAGATATCAGCAGCTGTGGGCGGCAGAGATCTAATACTGCCTGGATCCTGCACCCAGCCAGTGCAAGCCCTTGGGAATTTGGATTAAA
Source organism: Psilopsiagon aymara (assembly GCA_024733675.1). NCBI lineage: Eukaryota > Metazoa > Chordata > Aves > Psittaciformes > Psittacidae > Psilopsiagon > Psilopsiagon aymara. The sequence goes on from JANRGW010037468.1 coordinate 1,701, forward strand.
GAAATACACATACAGCATACAAAAGACTTCAGAGCAGCACAAATCCTTGATAAGGTGATGACTGCAAATGTTATTTTTCTTTGTGGGAATTGGTATAGTCAGTCCCATTCACAATTTCAATTTTAGCTTGAAAGGCTGTTTCAGAAGTCTACTTCTCATATGACTATAAACCTTATCTCTTATTAAAATTATGAATGAGAAAATTGTGTTGATTTGGTTTTGAAATATAAAAAAATCTGATTATCACTGCAGTGGAATATATTATATTCCTATTTTCAGAATCTAGCTGAAGCGTTCATACAAGCCTGATGTCACCTTTTAAGCCCAGCTTTAACTGAACCACACAGCCACTCACTCACTCACCCACTTCTTCCTCCCCTGGCTCCCAAGGGATGGGAGGAGAATCGAAAGAATGTAACTTCCACAAGCTGAGGTAAGAAAAGTCCAGTAACTGAGGTATAACACAAACTATTACTGCTACCGCCACTAACAATAATGATAAGGGAAAGACCGAGGGAAGACACTACAACTGATCACCACCCACAGACCAATACCTGAGCAGCTATCTAGCCCTTCTGGGTAGCTGCCCCCAGTTTATATACTGGGCAAGATGTGTTGAGGTATTAGTTTGGTTAGTTTGGTTAGTTTGGTTAGTTTGGGTCAGGTGTCCTCTCTCTACTTCCTCCCAGCTTCCCCTCCTAGCTGATAGAGCATGAGGCTCAGAAAGAAAGTCCTTGGTCAGAGTAGACATTACTGATCAACAACTAAATACATTGGTGTTATCAGCTTTGTTCTGAGTCTGAAAGTCAAAAACACAGCACTGCACCAGCTACTAAGAAGGAGAAACTATATGACTGATACAGCTAAATCCAGGGCATCCAGGAATAAGCTTCACAGTAAACCATTCTGGTGTCAGTGCTTGTGCTGAGATTTTCTCCTGCAGCATAATTGCATTCAGTTTACTTAAGTAAGTTGATTTGAATAAGAAATGAAGATGCATGGAACTTTTGGACTAGCCCATCAGAATAGATGGAATGTACCTGAATTAAAATTAAACTGAAATAATGTGTGAAACAAAAATGTGTGCTGTCCTTAAAAAATACTGTGAAAATTGTATGTGATTTTTGAGCCTCATTTTTGCAAGGTTTTTTTTTTTGACAGTTAACTAGTACTCATTTCGGTAAAAATGACAATAAGGCTATTAAATCATTAACAGGTGGCTTTTCTCATAGTAATTAATATCTCATGCCAAAAGGTTGGGTTAGTGGCCTTCCCTTTAAAACACAGAATCAGGATATGCTTCTCAACTGCAGCTGCCTTAGTTGCATTTTCAGCATTGTTCTCTCTCACTCTGGACTTGCTGCAGTTCCTTGCATTGTGCAGGCAATGGAGAAATCAAGTACAGGACAGTGGTTTAAAACTCAGGATGTGGTAGGACGGTGATGGAAAAGTGATCATTGGTCTGCAGTGGAGGTCTCCAATGATTACTTTTTGCAGTAGAATTATCCGGCTATGTGACATTTCAGTACAATTAGCAGCTGTGCTATCAGAGACCCAAACCTGCTCCAGTCTAGAGGTACCCACAGCTTCTGCACAATTTCTGAGCACCGGCTATGTTGATGACCTGTCTTCTAGCTCCCAGTTGTCATCCTGCTTGCACTGATTATTGGGCTATCTCTAATGTAGCCTGAGTACCCTCCTGTTCTTTTGTACTGTAAGAGCAGGGGATTGCTTTTAATTCTGTGCAAACCATCTAAAGCATAATGGAAGGTTTAGATTCCTGCATGCACTCCTCCTCAAACACTTTTTAATTTTCAAAACACAAGAAAGTAAAACCAGTTTACATAATAGAAGAATCCATTTTAAATGATGGTAAACATTTGGTAGTTAACAGTTTATATATATATGTCATACTTACAAAATGGTTTTATCCTTTTAATAAGTGATTAGTGGATTTTCTCCAATGGCTGTCCCTCAGTGTTCCTTGAGGGATGTCAGTTTCCTCTCATGCCATAAAATGCTTTACTTGTTGGTTCCCAAAGCTCACAATTTGAGCTAGACCTCAAACGAAGCACAGGAAATATCAGAGTACGGAAAAGAGGGTTCAAGAGCAGGCAATTTTAATATCTTTAATTTTAGTTAGTAGCATTTTAGAAATCAGTGGTGAATGTTACAATCAGAGGCATTTTTGCAATTTTGATACATGGGGGATGTTTTTTCTCATGCAGAAATATTGTCTTTAAAACAACAACAACAAACCCAGGAAATTTTTGCTGCATATTTCTCTTAATATTAGGAAAAATCAGATGCATCTAGAACCTCTCCATTACTTATAGTTTACTGCATATTGATAATTGCTCATAAGTATAAATTTTTTTCACCTTTAATACATTAAATTTCTTTAATTTTTTGGGGGGGTTTGCTGCTGTAGAGCCTTAAAAAAATTATGTCTCTAAATTACTTCACTATTTCTGATAATCCAGTTGATGTCGCAAATGTATAAAAATCCTGCTAATGTAGGCTGAGACATATACCAAAGGAGCTTGCTCCTTTAGTCAGAAAATCATAGAGCACTTACTAAACCTTCTTGAGGAACATATAATGATATTATGTTTGCTCAGATAGATCTCATTTAATCCTTTCAGAACCTTGCATTAGGCTAGGAGGCTGTTATTTACTCCTGTGTTCTTCCAGGTACCAAAGGATAAAGTTGAAAAAGGAATTTATGTTAAATTAACTTCTAATAGAAAACCACTCTGCTGAAACTCAGAATTGCATGTCTGTAATAAAGGACTACATCACTTTCAATTCCAGCCATATAAGTGACTAAATTCTTCCTGAAGATGTAATTAGGTATGTGTTACATTCACACTATTGGTGTACCAGTTTTTTCCCTTCCACATGTTAACTGTCCCCCACCAGGAAGAAGCATTAGTTCTTCATACTATCTGTGTTGCATAGAATCATAGAATAGTTTCAGTCTCTTGAAAAACAGGTAAACATTAAGCAGTCCGGAACAATACTGTCAGTTTAGAAGGCTTGAAAGGTAGTCATAAAAACTATAAACAAACTTTTTAAGTACATTGATGCTGCAAAAGTAAGCAACATATCCCCAAAAAGCAGTGCATGATTGAGTTTCAGTCTGAATTTTCCTATTGACCTTAACAACATCAGCAGATGGTACTTTTTCAAGACTAAACTTCTAAAAAGGCATGATTCTCTGCTAATATCAAACAGGATTTCCAGAGTGTTTTAAGTTGTGAAGACTCTAGAAAAAAAAGTTATTTTATTTTTTTATATAATTTTATTTTATATTTTTATTAAATAAAATTTTATTTTTATTTTCAATTTAAATTTATTTTAAATTAAAATTAAATTTTATAAATTTATTTTAATATTTTAAATTTATTTTTAAAAATAATATATTTTTTAAATAAAATGAAATTTTTATTTTATATTTTTTTATATTTTCACTAGCGGAACCATTCCTATTTCTTCGCGTGGATGGAAATCCTTTGGTATGGATTTGGGGAGGTAGCATAAGGCTCATATAGGCATCTTTTTCTGGATAATAACAGGAACAGTGTACAGAATTAGATGGTCCGAGGACAAGCGTTTTGCTCTGATGCTGACAGAATTCTGCAATTTTTGCCCAGGGTTGGATCAGCCCTGTTTGCAGTGTTTCTGACAGCTGTTTGTCAGAGTTGGTTCTATTATGACTAGGATAATGAACTTTACGTGGATATGCTTAGGAGAGCATCTGGGTTATGTTTGTGACTGTGCACTGTTAGTTCTTGAAGTTGTGAATAATATGCAGCGATATGCCAACAACACACCTATTTCTTGTTAGTGCATTAAGGTATTCTTCATTGTTTACATTTCTTATTCCTTTCTGCTTTGTGACCTGGAGTCAAAAATGCATGAATGAGAGGAGAAATAAATTAATTCTGGACAGAATAAATTTGAAGAAAATCTGCTAAGCAAAAGCCAACACTGGAGAGAGACTTTAAAAAATAGTAAACATCTGTTGCTAACATTGTTATAATGAAATCCTGTCTTGAACAGTAATTAGTACTTAAGGAAAAAAAAAGGAAATATTAAGTGCTATTTCTGAGCTGACTTTTTAAAAGCATAAAAGCAGCATAGACTATTAACCTTTGTGGGTTAAATAGCTATTGGAGATGTTGGCAGGAAAATAATTTCTCTTCAGAGAGCCCTCAGTTGTTCTGGGTTATTGACTTCACTTAGATCAGGGGCCAGCTTCAGGGATTCATTGCCAGCGTTTGCTGTCTGGGCTTTCTGCTTCTCCTGTTTCACTCTACCAGCTTTTAGGTGAAAAACCAGTAACATATGCAGGATAGTTACTTTGAGGTTCTTCCACAGGTTTCTTGGAAAAAAGACTTGTTCATTAGTTAGCAATGTTTCTTATTTGTATGCACTTCCAGTGCTGACTTTATAACAAGGGAATATTAGATATATGAAAGACAAGCAACGGATGGTTTATATGTTGGTAAATGAGCAGTGGAAAGGAAAGCCTGGGTGAGATTCGATACGTCTTCCTGTTTGTAGAGTTTCTAATAAAAAGGAACGTTCTTGAAAAAAATTTATTTTATTGTCAAGATTTGAGAAGTCTTTACATGCAATGGCATTTTTCTTCATTTTTGAGGAAAGAATAGGTATTCTAATGCAAATGTGAAACAAGGATCTTTCTTTGAATGCATTACTAACTCTTAGTCCTTCAGAATGTATTGAATCAGTAGGCTTTTGTTTCCTTTTCTTGTTTAATCAGGGCACTATATTCACTTAAAATCTGCTTGGGAAACCTACTGGGACAGCATTGCTCTGAATCAAACTGTTAATGGAAATTGATTAAGGAAGACTAGTACAGCGTTGATGTAATAGCCTTTAAAACAATCAAAAGAAATTTCAAACACAAATGGGATTTCTAATCATATTTTCTTTAGGTCTGCATCATATACAAAAGGAAATAGCGCATTATTGAAATGTATTGCATGTCTAACTTGAACCAACAGCACTATTTACCTTATGTCATTAAGCCTTACACTAATAGACAGTATTTTCCCACAAGGGGAGTATTTACATCTTGAAATATAAAAAAGCAGGTCTAATAGGAGTAGGAAAGTGTAATATATTGTAAAGCTATTTTGTGTGCCAACAGATTTTCCAATAAGCCTAGTTTTTGTATTCAGCACCTCTGCTGTAAATTATTTACAAAGATAATGGATATTGCAAAGTTTCTGTTGGACATAAGGGAAAAAAAATCTGCTATGGGTCATAATTAGCATTGGATTTGATATATTGTTTTGGGTTTTTTATGGTATATGAGTGTAAAATAGATGGTAAGAACTCTAAAATCTTAATTGTAGAGTCCGGGCAGTGTACTTGCTTTTGAGGTAGAGACACCGGTTTGTTTACCAGTTTTGTGAGAAGGCCTGACTTTGAAATTAAGTAAACGGCTGTGGCAGGATTTTTGCCCTGAGCAGTGGGAATCAGTGGTGTGTGGTGCCTGCTTGGAGGGAATTAAGTTAGAGATGAGAATTTTGTACTTAGCAACAAAAATAAGGGGCTGGCTTTCCCATTTATTGGACGATTTAATTTCATGTCCTTTAATGAATTTGAAGAGTAGACAAATTGCCGATTAAGTTTATCGGCAATAGTTTGGTTTGTCCACAACCAAATTTTTTATTATTCCACTGATCCTTCTTGGTACAAATTTTTGTATCGATTTAATTTTTTTTTTCCTTGAAGATAAATGCCTACAAATGCATAGAAAATTCTGGATAAGTTTTTCACAATAAAGGAAAACATTGCAGTAGCTGAAAATATCTGCTGCTTTCCTGTGTTTACTGAAAAATGCATTAATTGAGAAACCCAAGAGCAGAATTCGTAACTGTTATGTATGACACCATTGAGTCTTGTTTTATGACCCCTTGGGGTCATGGTTTGCCCCCAGTTGCTATGCTTAGCTGAAATCTTGCTCTCTATAAGGACATTCAACTGACTGCCAAAAAGACAGAAAATGGTAGTATCACGGTCAATACCTGCCTTCTGTGTTTTAACTGGGGACATTTTTCTTTGAGAGATGCTTAGCTACGCCAAACTATTGTAATTCTGCTTACATAGTGTTGCATTTTAAGAAATATTCCTTTTATACCTATAATTACTTTATAATCCAAAATTCCCACTATAGTCTTCCATACATTTGAGATAAAACAAATGACCCAAACCCTTTCCAAACCTTTGTAAGTAGCTACTTAGATTTAAACAAATAAATAAACAATCCTCATTTCAAAAAGATTTATTACAGTATTTATTTCTGCATACACAAAATCATGTATCAGTTCTTCCGGGTTTATGATCTCAGATTATTTTGCCTTGAAGGGTGGTCTAACACCTCTTTTTACATTGTACTAGAGTTGGTTGTAGTAAGTTCCTTCTCTGGTCTGACACGCCTGTCTACCCTTGCACTTGGATTACCCCTTATAATTATTTTTAAAGGCTGATACTTTAATTTAGTTTTAGCTCTGTTTGGATTATCTTCAATCCCCATTTTAAGCTATCTACATCTTGCTTTTTTTTTTTTTTTTTATTGCTTATATCAATAAGGCATTTTCATAGTTTCAGAAACTTCTTTCACATGTTTAACTTATGGCAGTTTTGATTTTTCTTCTTGTTGCTGCAGGAATAGTATATCAGTTCTGTTCTGCTAATACTATTAGTTACCTCTCTGCTCATGCCAGGTTTTTTGATGTTTTGGTTTGGTTTGGGTTTTTTTCACAATACTCTGAGAGCATCGTGATATAAAAATGTTTTTTAGTGCAGAATTGGTACTTATCTGTCACTTTTAACAAACATTCTGAGTTGTCAGAATATGTCAAAAATCACTTAAGATTTTTTGTGGGCATTGTGAGAATTCTACTATTTCACCTCCTTAGGCAGTACCCAAAGCTGACTAATCGCCCTAGTAGCTAATGGTTCACTATAATAGATGTTGTGAAGAAGTAAATAAAATAAGATTCAGGAAAATTCTGGCTTACCATAGCTGTTGTTATTTACCTAAGCAAAGTTTCTAGCACGAAAGGACCTTTCTCCTTTGCCTGAGTTCCTAAATGGCTTGCTTAATGAAGCAATGCAGTTTGTAGTGTCTCAGTGGTTTGGGGGAATGCTGTTGTGGTTCATTTTTACTGACCTCTTTAAAATTAGATTTAGTTGTAAGCTCAGCAAAGAAATCAGAAAATTTGGGAAAAGCCTGTCAGGTTTCCTGACTTTAAAACTATTAAACATGTTTTTCAGCTCTTCAGAGCAGCAAAACAAGCCCCATGTGAACAAAATTCATTCAATCATTGTGTCATTATATAGACTTACCACTTCCAATGGAAGCATGTGACACATGTATATGTCTTATTTACATGTGAAGAATTTAAAACTAGCTGGAGATTCATGAAACTGAAGGGAAATGCATACGTTTTGAAGGGAGGAGGAATTCAGTTATGAGCATAACTATCAACTCTAAATCCATGTGTTGATTTCAATGTAGATTCCTTTGTCATTATGGTCGGGGTAAGGGAAAAGTCAATCTGCTGCTTCTGTAACATTGTCCCCTGTGAACCTCTCATTTACTTAAGAAACTGGTGAGGAGAGCTGGGAAAGTGAAGGGGTGTAAAGTACTGGCAGATGTGTATATTACATCTCCCAGTCCCTGTGCTATTGCTGTTATAGTGTTACTAGTTTTGGACAGATGCATGAATAGGCTAAAAATAAGGACTTTTTTCCTATGATATCCTGCCAAAACCAGAAGTGGCTATGTTGAAAAGTGACACACATTCTTCCATGAAGGAGTAACATGTAGGAAAATTAGTAATAGGGCTTGCAGAATGGTGTCATTTGCTGAAGTCTTTGAAGATCTTACTATAAAAGCATGCTGTGATTTTATCAAAATTTTTGTGATCTCTTTTGTGGGTATTTGCACACAGTTGTTTGAGGGAAAGATTTGGATGAGGGGTTGAACTGTACGAGAAACACTGATATATCTCTAAAAATACAGTGTAAATAATTTAAAATGAAGTCTCAAGAAAGCGGAGAATTTGGCAGAAACTCAGAAATAGCGAAGACTGAGAAGTTTCACTTTTAATTTACTGTCATAGAATCATAGAATTGGTAGGGTTGGAAAGGACCTTAACATCATCTAGTTCCAACACCCCTGCCATGGGCAGGGACACCTCACATTAACCATGCCACCCAAGGCTCTGCCCAACCTGGCCTTGAACACCGACAGGGATGAAGCATTCACAAATTCCCTGGGCAACCCATTCCAGTGCCTCACCACCCTAAGAGTAAAGAATTTCTTCCTCATTTCCAGTCTAAACTTCCCCTGTTTAAGTTTGAACCCGTTACTCCTTGTCCTCTCACTACAGTCCCTAATGAAGAGTACTTTTTGGACAATCTCTTGTTCTTTAACCTTGTTTACTGGAAGAGATGAAACCAAGAGTTAACAGAGAGCAATTGATGGCAATTTAACTCCCCACTAATATCTTCGTGAATTAAAGAGCTTTTTGAAGACAGAGTGCAGCAATTGGAAGACAGACCCTGTGATAGTTGTGCACCTTTTAATGGCTTGGATCCTGAGAGCTCAAGGATCCACAGCTGGAGGAAATGTAGTATTTCTGGAGGAACAGGTGTTCTCCTGCCTCAAAAGTCATCTATTCCTCTATGACTGCTCTGTAATTGAATTAAAATAGCAGCTGTTTGGTTCAATAGAGACATTTTTATAGGGTAGTGACATTTTTATAGGGCAGTGACATTAATTACTTGGAGGAACAAATATTCTGCTGTCAAGATGGTGCTGCATGGTACTGTCTTCCCAAGTCAAGGATAGAGAAACAAATATAGAAGAAAAAAGTGAGCAGTGTAAGGAAATGGCTAGCAGCTCAGTGAGCTGCTGTCTCAGTGAAGCAGAGTTGTGAAAATACCAAATTTGGCAGGTCCAGATAGAAATAGATCTGGAATTAACAGACTGTGGCTATACTCCAGCAGTGCCCCTCTCCATCTGAGGTGTTCACAGTGTGCTTATTTAAAGTGAAATTTTATTTTCTCCTTAAAATATGCTTTCAGTAGACAGTCATTTTGTGCCAAACACTTCTGTGAATGTTTGGGGTTTATCCTGCTTTTTGCTTTGCTGTACTCTCTCACAGGCTTTGATAACAAATAATACTGCCAGCAGTAACAACAGAGATTTCACTGCACATAAACTCAGCAGGATGTTCTGGATAAGTAACTACTGTAGTAAGGTTTGCTCAGATTTTATCATTCATAACTGATTTAAAGAAGGTAATAACTACGGCACATGAGGGACCCAGGTTCCTACAATTGTTAGCTGCCAGCAAGTTACCTAAAATTTTGCTTACTTATGCACTTTTGGTATTTCCTAATTTCTTTCCTTTTCTAGGTTTCTGCTCAGTATTTCTAGCTAGACTCCTTTCCAAACATCAGGAAAAGGTACTTTGATCATGTTTGGTCTTTCCACAAAACAGGAGAGGCTCCTTGATGAAAGGTGCAAGTGTTTGAGAAGTGTCTGACTGCTCCCAGGCATCCCACAAGAAAAGACTTCATCTGCAGTTTGCAGAGCCGCTGTAGTACTGGTGACCACATGAATGTGCCTTGTTTCTGGTTAGTGCCCAGTCTTTTGTATGTCCCAGCAGTATATGAAGTACATGAGGCTACAGCTGCTTATCTGCAGACCATGAAAATGGGAGTTGCATAAGCCACAGGGAAACTGAGCCAACCAATTTGTTATATGTTTTCCCTTTTTTTATGACTTTAAACATAATTTATTTCTTTTTTAATACATTGCAATCTGTTTCCTGTATCAGACTAAATCTCCTATTCAAATCAATGGGAGGTTTTACTGCAGTAAGTTTAACAGCAGGAAAAAAATGGTCTTAAAAGATGAAATCACTATTGCTCTTTTCAGAGATAAATGTAATGTACTCCAGAAGGTACAGTTCCCCTTTATGAAACATGCATGACTTGTATTTGCTTCTGTTTACTGTGCCTGTGGTTAGTACTCAGGTGGTAAGTAAATAATTTAAAGTTGCAGATGTGAGTTATTAACTCTCCTGTCTTCTACGGTTTTATCAGAAACTGACCTCTGCTGAGTCTGTCTGCAGAACAGACAGGTGGAAAAACAATCGTGAAGCTTTGGCTGGTGCTTCCATCTATTCTGTAACCAACCTCTGTTCATTTCTTGGTGAATATATGTGGCTTGGGAAAATAAAATACAATCCTTATAGGTCTTCCAAAACCTTTTATCAAAAGCTTAGGCACAGCACAACACACATAGGAGAGATTAATAATTCTTTTTAAAAAAAGTTTCAAAATTGTACTCCATAGTGTATGCAAGAATATAACTGAAAACTCACCCACTGGGGACAGCAGTCATGGCCAGAGTGTGGCACCCTTTGTTTGTCTTCCAGCCTCATCTTGACTGCTTTCCTTCAGGATGCTGTGTGCTCCTTGGCTGGCTTGCCTTTTTAGACATTCAGCATCTGTCTCAGAGGGAGAAGGATGCTGTAGAAAGTCCTGGGGCATTCAGGGCATCTGAAGTGCTTGAGGACAACTGCCTTCTAGGACAGTGTTCATGTAAGGGTCCAAGTGGTGACAGTGAGGTACTGAAAGACTGAGAAGCTCAGGCCTGAGGTACCAAGACTGAAAGTCTTCTTAAGCATTAAATGCAGGCCTCCATATGTGTTTTCATATTTTGCCAAGGCAAGCACATCATTAGCTTCCTTCACAAGGGGTACTAGCTTGTTATAAAAATTACACTCGTGGAATACATGTGAAAGCACATGCGCCAAGATGAAATCGGCAACTGGTGTTCTCCTGTGACTTCAGAGAAGATAACTTTGCTCTTGACACTGTTGTAATAGCGATGCTTACCAACCAAGCTGAATTAAAATACATTTGAGCTTGATAGCTCAGTGCTTTATTCCTGCTGTCAAGTGGAACAGTGACTTGATAGGAAATACTGAAACAAGCTCTTAAAAATAATGCTTGGTGCTTTACCTTCTGAGTAGGGATTAATGGGCAAAAGGACTTGCTAACCTCTTGCTTTTTTTTCAGGTCTAAAGATGATGTGGGCTACAAAATGACGGCTTTCAGAAGTTATATTCCTGTAGTTAGTTTTCTTTATAAGTAAATACTTTATAAGGGTGCTGCAAAATCTGCAGCTTTAAACAGCCAAAGTTCTGGACTGAAATTGATCTCGTGTCTTGTTTTAAGTTTATAACTTCCCATACTGGAAAGCAAATGCTTGTCTTAGTTGCTTTTTCTAAGCCATGGTTGTAAAGTTATAGCGAAGAAAAATGTGACTATAGAAGATAAAAGGCCTTATTACACATGCCCCACTAATCTGCTGTTTGTACAGCTACCCTCACGACACCCTCATGCAGTAGTTTTATGCCGTGCTTTATAGATTTGGAAAGCTGGGAAATGGAAGGTTGCAGTAAATGGTTTTTCTGATTTTCCACACTGAATTAGAGAGTATTCTAATTATTGCCTCTTTGTTTAGATATAAGCTGCACAAGAGCCCAAAACAGTAAGTAGAAAACCAGCACATACACTCCCATGCTATTCTTTTTTGCACCTGCTTTCTACATGTTCAAATCTGCTTTTTGAAGCTATGTGCTATTAGTTATGTGCTGTCTGTGTTATTAGAAGCTGTCGCTTGGTAGCTCAGATCAATTCTCATTATATTTTGGGAAGATTATATGATGATAGTGTTTAGAGAATTATTTTTATCTTAGTCTTTCATCCTTTTCATTTAGGAAAATTAGGGGGTCCAATGACTGGGCAAGAGTAGTTTGACCTTCTGTCATACGAACTATCCAGGGAGCAGTAATTGAAACAAACCTCTACAGTTCTTCCAGCAGAAAAATTGCCTGGGCTCAGAGAGTTGACAGCTTCTTCCCCTAAAGCAATGCCTAAGAAATGAGTGGATATTAGTGAGGGTTGGGACTCCACCTGACTTGGGGTAAGTAGCAGGTTGGATATGTCTGACACGGAAACGGCTGGAGCAGTAAACTGAAGGGGTATGACACTCCTCAGAAGCTGTGGTGTACGATTACATCTTAATGAGATCAGTGTGAAAAAAATGAACTAAGAAATGGAAAAGTGAAAATAGCTGTTGCTGAACAGGATATGAAATAAAGCATATGAACACAGGAAGAAGGATTTTCAGAGCCTCTTGCTAGCTGTGACTTTCCACACTTTTATACTTTGCAACTGATGTAACTGCCTGATGCATTTGCATTACAAGTGTACCAATCATGGAAGATCCTTTCCTTCTTCTTTTTTTTTTTTGTGATGGGATCCCTGATTTCTGAATCTCACTGGGGTTTTTTTGAGACATACAGATTCACAGAAAAAAGGTCAGAAATATTTGCCTGTGCCTCCTGAAATTTCTAATGACCTAAAGATAGCAAGTGATACTACTTAAACGTAGCAAATTACGTTTTTTGGCTGAAACCCAGTGAATTCATGAAAAAAAATTCCTCCAGAAATTTATTTAAAACTTGATGTGAATCAAAAATTATTTCTTTGTTGAATGGCTTTAAAAAGCAATGCTTGGTCAAAATGACCATGCAATGAAAGGATAGCCACACATTCCCAAAAGAGTAGAAAAAACAGACTACTTGAAAAATTTATAGCACTGCAAAGAAGAGTAGCACATAATGTATAGGGGAAATTTTTTTTCATACAATGTAAATAGCTTAACTTGAAGTAGACTTTTTTACGTGAGTGAACAGAAAATGCCTCTATGTATTTAGAAGAAAACGTTCTCCACACTCAGAAATCACAGACAGTGCATGTAATGTTAACAGCGATAATGCTTGGTAGGTTGTAGTACTCAGTTTTATTTCCTCTAAATTAATTATAATTAATTATTTATGCTGTTATCTTCACTAAAAATCACAGCTTCTATTATACCTATTTGCTTTCCCCAGGCCAACAGCTTGCTATTACTTGCAACAATAACTTAAACCTCAGCTGATTCTTTTAAGAATTTATTGGTAAATACCAATAATTCGGTAAAAAAAAAAAGTTTCTAAATAAAGTTTCTAACACCTCTTTACTAGAAAAACAAAGAATAAATAAAACTGAGATTAATTAGTACTTCCCTTGTAGTGCAGCTCCAGCCAGTGACATCAGCTGGTTTCATCTCAAAGTCCCTTTTCTTAAAGACTAGTTGCTTTACTAAAGATGTCACCAGAGTAAACATATGGAGGCAATATGAATGATGCTTCAGAAAATTCTTTCCAAAGAGACAAAAGTTCCACCTTCCAAGTGTCCTTCATAAAAAATCCAGCCCAATATATCAGAAGGGTGCAAAGAGGCTTGGGTGGACTTACCTGCGTCACTGCTGCTTTCTGTGTCCAAGACCAAACTAGAGCTGTGATGTTCAAGATATTTTCTAGTTAAGAAAGGGCCTGGTTCATGTGTCTTTTACCACAGGTATTATAACGTCTGAAAGTACTAGAAACATATAGCATTTTCCAAAGATGAAAACCAAAAAGTCAGTAGGCAGGTAGACACTGCAAATAATTGTTTTCCTTATCTTACAAGAAAGTCCCTACATGTAGCATTTTAAGGAGAGGTTTGTGGTTTGGTATGATATTGTAATCTGGGAGTAAATTTGCAAAAAAGTGTGCAGCTGTCTCATATTTATAACAGTAATAGTTTACTGTGTAATGCTGTTTACCTTAGGCTGCATGTTCATAAGCCCAACCATTGACTATCCAGCTTTTTATGGACTTTGGAAAAGATGGATGTAGTTGCAGGAAGATGGTTACAGTTGCTTGCCCATAGAGGGTCAAATTAATTCACTGGTTTAAAAACAGAGTAGGTCTGAACTAGATGGTTTTGTGATTAGCTGTAGTTTTTCAAAAGGGTTAGTCCACTGGGTGCTATATATGAAAAGACCTGTGCAACTTATTTTTAACGTAAAATTTTCAAATAGGTAGAACAGACATTTGTAGATACTCATCTTAATGTGTAGCTGAATACATACTAATCTGAATACAAAACATTACACAGTGTGAAGAAAAAAATATAAATACGCTTTTTTAGTTCGTTTAATGTGAGTAATGAAAATGGAAATAGGTAAAATGTATGTCCCTATCTGCTTAGCTGAAAACTAGAAACATTGACCCACTAGGGTCATCAACATAACCAGTTAGGTATTGCTTTTTTTTAATGAATAATATTCTTAAGATTATAAAGCTAGACTTAGTGATAGCAGAAGTACAGGTAGGAAGAGGTGACCTTTTCTTGTTTATCTGATTATACTGCTAAGCCTTTTGACTTTCTTAGCTCTTCTCTTTGGTTGCTTTTATTTATTCCTGGTTATGCATCAGTGGCCTACTAAATGTGTTATTTTCAACAACATTTATCTTTTCTTGCTGTTTAGTTCTTCTAAATATTTATAGATGGCTATATTATTAGTGAGTAGGCACTTGACTAATCTATACATGTTTATTTCCCTTATAAATTATTCTTTCAGTTTACACATAACTAAATGTAAATTAAACGTACTTCAAACCTTTTGAACAAGCAAACCAAGAACAACAGCTTGTCTTGTTAAAGTGCAGCAGCTTTAGCCAAAAGAACAGAATCTTAAGTTTTAAAGAGCAAAAACTCTTCATTAGCGATCAGGGACCTGATCACTAATGCGAACCTGGCTCACAGAGACAGGCTGACCTGGGGTGACTGGTAGAATTTTAAGCAGAAGATGCTCCTGTGCCCTCAGAAGAGTAGACAAAGGAACCCCAAACCCATGTATAGGAACAAAAGTATAACAAAGAGATGCATCAAATATTTCTTGGTTCTTTGAGTGATATTGGAGAGCTGGAAGTACTCTTCTGCTTCAGGGTAATCTGGAAGCTTCCCAGTTATGGAGAGGCTGTGGATTTCAACAAAATAAACTCCACTGCAACCTGAACACAATTACAGAATACAAAAGCTTTTCAGAATTTTTTAACAGTTATTTTGATTATTTAGCAGCAAAAAATGACTACCAAGCTTACTTTTTGAGATTATACCTTCTTAGAGTATTTGGGATGGATTTGGCTCAGTATCAGTTTATCTGTGCTTTAAGTTAAAGAAAACTTAATCTGCTATGTAATATTTTGGAGAAATGGAGTAATGTCGATGGCTTTTAAAGAGCATATGTGTGCAGAATCCCTGAAATAAACAGGAATATTCAAAAAAGTTTTTGTGACTTTGGATCAAGTTTGGGAGGAAATTTGCATGCACATCCACTTGCCCATGCAGATGTCTCTTCTATATTCAGAATAAACATTTGCAAACTTCAGCAACTGTTTTCACTTGCAAATATGGGTTATCGTGCTTATAGATTTTATAGGAGTTTTATGAAACAGCACCTCCTGTTTCAGTGGTGCTATTCTGGAACAATGATTGCTGGCACAGTTACCTAACAGTTGTGAAAGTTTATTTCTGAAATAGCTTGTTTGTAGATTACCTAAAGTCAACTTTTGAACAAATAGTGATGAACTCATACATGATTTTAAAAGCATAATGTTTTGTTAGGTTTAATAACTCTTAAGTTTAGCCATCTAATAAAGGTAAGGAGAACCTCTAACCTAACTTAGTCACCTAGCCTCACATGTCAACCAAATATCTTCAGGTATTTGTATTTTATGGATTAAAATCCAAATGATTTTATGGATGCTGCTTTGAGATAGGTCTGTAAGATATTTAGTGTGCCGCAATTTAGGAGCTGTGTATCTAATTATCCAGAGGACTCAAGGGACATGAACTCTACTTTTTGTCTGGGGATGTTCTTAATAATAATTTTTTCTGATGTATTTATTCATATAAGATTTTTTTCTAACACCATTGTGTGTTTCTGTAGAAGCCTGGAACTTTTCTCTGCTGGTGTGTGGGAATTGAAAGGGAATAGACAAAGAAAGAAGGCAAGTAAAAGGGATGCTACTTTTGCCTGCCTGTTCCGTCATTCTAATATAAGAAGCAAAGCTGAATGATAATCTTTTTCCCAAAAACCTTTTCTGGCATTGCAGCTTTCAGACATAGGGAAACCCTGAAAGATCATGAAAGAGCCATTTCCCTCAAGTAGCCTCAGTTTCCATCTGTTACTCCAGGGAATTTGCAGTTTGCTGCCAGCCTGACAGATAAGAGTTGGGAGGCCTTCTCTCATCAAAGGGATTCACTGCTGCTGTGAGGTTTCAGCGCTTACAGCACTGGCATACCCAAACCAAGGCATCCTATTGCTTATGCTAGTGGATGGACGCCAAGTGACCACTGAGCCCCAGTCATCTACAAATACATTTAGCTTGGTTTCAAACCCATATTTAAAAAATAAACCAGTGTTTTTTCTACATAAGCACACAGCTGCAGTGGTTGAATGTTCCCAGTTAGCATGCAGACATTCATGTTTTCTTTGGCTGTGTAATGCCTTCTATTCATGAATCAGAACAAAGAAGTGCTTTCTGTATCATTTACTGTCTCTGCTGGATGCACAAAGGCTGTGCTACATCTCTCATGTAGTTTGACAAAAAGCCTATGGACATAGTTATTTCTTCTTGCAGGCAAACATGTGCTTCTGAGAGAACCTAAGAAAAATCTCCAGGCTGCTCTACTTTTTCATACTTAGCTGAATTTGACATTTAGTGGCACAATTGTTGCAATTTGGTTTTATTATGCAGTCCAGAGGATGTTTTATTTCATAAGATATTGAATGGCTGTCTATTTATGTTTAATATCTTCAGGACAGGCTGGAAACCCCTTTTACTCATCAGATGTAGCCACAAATTTGCTTTAATCTGGTAGATGATATACAGGGCAAGAGCAGCCCAAGCAACTGCTTAGTTCCTTTTATACGTAGGACTCTGAAATGACAAGGCTAAGAAGGCCTTGATGTTTGCTGCTGTGAGTTAGCTAAATATATGGATGCTTTCCCCCCACACATAAAGCATCTTAATTCTACTGTGAAAAGGAGGCAGATAAGAGAGATTAGAGGGATGATTTCAAATAGTCTTAAAACTGCCGCAAGATAGATGCTCTTTGCTTGCATCATCCATCTCGACTCCATAAAGGCTGCAGTGGCATCAGCAGTACAGCATCAGCGTTCTGACTCGAGGAGTGAGGAATATGGGAAGCAAAGTGGTATTTTAACTAGGCTGCAAACTGATCTGATCTGTTAATTGAGCATGTGGGGGGGATAGATGGGAAATCTCTACTGCCCTCTATTGTCAGTTACTGGGATGGAGCTTGCTATTAGTTTTCTGAAAATTGGCAGCTGGTGGTAGAAAAGAGTTGGGGTTTTTAATTCCATTGACTCACGGCACCTATACCTTCATGAAAAAATGTAAGCAACTTGATGAAATAAACACCAGAGAGACTGTCTGTAGGACTTGACACCACCAGCAGTGCTTGAGTGTCATATCAGTATGGAGTGAGGGCTTGGTGCAGTGCTGGCTGGAAATAAACAGCATCAATAGGCTGGTGTTCTTACTGTGCCTAGTGAATATCGTCTTAATCTTCTGGTATTTGGCCAGTTTTTATATTTCAGCTCTTTCATTGCTGATGATAGCAAGCATAAGAAAACCATAAGTGTTTAGATCAGGTAATTTAATTCTAAGCACACTTAGAACTCAGATACAATCTTCACAGTGAAATTGCATTTAAAATAAAAGGGTTTTCCCCTTATCACTGTCTCTGCCCATATAATGCTTTTTCATTCTGGAATCATCAGTAATTAAGTGTGAAATAAGTGTCACTGCTGTCTTATTCTGAAAATACTTTACAAGACCACCTATAGTTCTCATCTCTTTCCTGTAGGTGTTCATGATGAAAATGCTAGGAAGTAAAGCATGAAAGAATACAAAAATCCCTTTGTAGTTCCATTTTGACATTACCTGAAAATTGCTAGGAGCTTGATGGATAAAGGGGAAAGAGGAACCTGGGTCTCCAAGATATATCTCTGTGTAAGACTAAGATTGACAATTGCATTCTGAACCCTTTATAATAGAAATTTACCAAAAAACTGCAACAAACCACATGACAACCATCTTATACTTTGCAGCATATTAAGAGTGTAATTGGGAAGATCTCACAAGAGATACTATGAGAAACGAAAGTGATTGCCGGATTCAAGCCTGTGCAATTTCATTTGAATGGTAGCTGTTTTCTAGAACAGAGATGAAGCCACGCAGGCTTAGGACTGCAACTTGCAATCATTCTTTTTCTCCTGTGTACATGCTCAAAAAAAAACCCCAAAAGCTGACACTTGATTAACAGCATAAGCCTGATATTAATTGCACTACTGGATATACTTGGGGATTAAGGATTTTTTCCCCTTAAATTTGAGAATTTCTTTTCCCTATATGATTTAAAGGGATTAATTCCAATACTGCCACAGGATTGCTAGATCAATTCAGTTTGTTTCCAGTTTAAACTAATGCTTATATTAACGTAAAGTTTTGGTGTTTTTGTCATTGTCTCAAATAGTGGATGACGGCAATTTGTTGGAACAAGCCCAGAGTAGGGTCACAGGGATGATCAGTGTACTGGAGCACCGCTCGTATGAAGATAGGATGAGAAAGCTGAGGCTGTTCAGCCAGGAGAAGAGAAGGCTGTGTGGAGACATCATAACAGCCTTCCAATACATGAAGGGGGCCTATAGGTAAGCTGGGGAGGGAAGCTTCATTAGAGACTGCAGTGAGAGCACAAGGAGTAACAGTTTAAACTTAAACAAGGGAAATTAACATTGGATATGAGGAAGAAATTTAAGGTAAGGGTGGGGAGGCACTGGAATGGTTTTCCCAGGGAAGTTGTGAATGCTCCATCCCTGGCAGGGTTTAAGTTCTGGTTGGACATAGCCTTGGGTGATATGGTTTAGTGTGAGATGTCCCTGCCTATGGCAGGGGGTTGGAACTAGATGATCTTAAGGTTCTTTCCAACCCTAACTTTTCTATAATTCTAGGATTCTAATATTGCAGTAGTGCCTATATATGTAAATTTGAAGGTGTTTCACCCTAGCATTTTTTCACATTATGAAGTACCTGCAGTATCTGGTTTTAAAGCTTGTTCGTGCTGCATACTTTAAACCTGTCAAAAGAAGTAATATTAAACTATTGTTTTCCTCATATGTGTGATAATTTTTAAAACCATAAGCTTTTAAAAAGTCTTTTTTAACCAAAATGTAATAGAAAAAACTTTGACGTATATATGTATTTGGTAGTGATATTTTACTAGGGACTGTAGAGATAGGACAAGGGTTGTTGCTTACAAAGTAAAACAGGGGAAGTTCAGATTAGGTATAAGGAATAAGTTCTTCACTGTGAGGCTGGTGAGGCACTGGAAAAGACTACTCAGAGAAGCAGTAAATGCTCCATCCCTGGCAATGTTCAAGGCCAGATTGTATATAGCCTTGAGGGGCATTGTTTAGTGGAAGATGTCCCTGCCCATGTCAGGGGGGTTTGAACTAGATGATATTTAGGTCCTTTCCAAACCAAATTTTTCTATTACTCTATGATTATAACTGCAGCATGATCTCTGTCACACACTTTTTGTGTCCAGCATGCGGAGAGAAGCAGGAATTGGATACCAGTGTATGTGAAATAGTTTCACCTATATTTGTTGCCATTTTTGGCAGCTCAAATTGGTATTTTAGTTTTACACACTGTATTTAAGTCTTGGAAAATATTAAAAATACAAGTCTAGCCAACACCTGTAATTCTATTTTTTTAGCTTTTATACATTGTTTTTCCTTCATCTTCCAGGCTGTTTCCAGCTTACTAGAACTTACAGGAGTGGTCGTGTCTAATGTCATACAGTAATTCTCGAACATAAAGGTACAAAATCTTTGGTGTCTTTGTCTTGCAGTCTGCATAAAATTGCCACTTGGATGCTCATGACAGCATTTATTTCTTCTGAAGTTACTGATTTTTCCTTCAAAATATTGAGAAACACAGATTTTCAAGGTTTAATATGTACATACTAGGTTATAAGCTGAAATACTCATAAGTAAGGTGATGTGTTACTTAAGAACTTTAGACTATTTGCTGAATGCTCAAGACAAAATTATTCAGTGTACGTGAACTGTGCTTTATGCAGTAGATTCATCCAATAATTTGGAGGATGATCACTAATTTATCACATTCAGATGTAAGAAATAATTGTTATTTGTCTGTTATTTACTTTTTAATTGTTCGAATGTGATTGTGATCTTTAAATAGGTAAATGGTCAGGGCATTTGTTTGATGCTAAAGAAAGATTCCCTAAATTCTTAATGAATAATTTGTAGAATGTGTGGTGTTTGTATCCAGACAATGTCATTGTCATTCTGGGGCTAAAACCTGTGCGTGAGAATGCAACAAAGGAACAATGCTTGACCCAAAGAGCTTGCAGTTTAGATATATGACTGACAGAGAATATTTGCTATTGTAGAAACACAACAGGATGTGAAGGTAATACAGGAGCCTATAGTACCACACATTTTAATAGCTCTTCTCAGTGTCTGTATAATGGAATCACAAAGATTTCCTTTCAAGGAAAATGCAAATATAAATTTGAAGTTCATCTACTCCTTGACTTTGTCCCCTTAAAAGTCTTGTGTAAAACTTGAAGGTAGCAGTAGAGTAGGGGTATCAAAAGGAGATTTGGAACTTAATACTGATTAAATCCTCTCAGTGCTTGAAATTTTCAACTGACGCTATGAAAAGGAAATCAGGGCTGTGACTTTATAAATAGGAACTAAATGCCTTCCATTTGGTATAACAAAAAAAAAAAAATATTATCTTAATTACAGAAGGAAGTGCTTGGTGTGATAACGTTTAAAACTATAAGCTTTTAAAAAGTTTTTTACCAAAAACTTTACCGGTTTTGTAGCTATATTGCTGCAAGACAGTTTTACTTGGAATAAATGGAGAGCTATGATATTTGTAAACCTCAGTATCAAAATTCCTGTAGCTGCTGTGTGTGGTGACAAATCTTTTGGCTGGCCTGAATTTGATTTTTCTTAGCCACCTTTTTCTTTTACTTCAGAAGAACTAATAGCTCAGAGGCACAGTCTCACTTTAGTTGCACTTGAAAATTATGTGCCAAGTTCCATACAGGTAAGATGAAAGAATAAAAGATTACCTTAAGTAGCCTGTAATTACTTGCTGCTTATTCATCTCTGACTTTGAGACTGTTTACAAAGCAATGTACAAAAACCTCATTTATACAAATCCACCTTTTTTTCCCCCAAATTTATCAATGTATTTATTTGGTAGCTTGTAGATACTTTTGCCTAAGCATCATTTGGTGTTGTCTTTGATATGCATTTCCAGCAATTTGACTGAAATTTGAACAGCAATTTGAACAGAACTCCTTCTGTTGTGCATGTAATTTGTTAGGTGGCTGTGTTTAATGAAATATGAAGATTTAAAAGAGCACTGATAATCACCTTGATTTTTTTTGTTTTTATGAAAAGTCCAAAAATTCTGTTCATCATTGAGGTATCTCCCTTTGAAGGTGACGGCTTTGCTTTCAAGGCAAACACACCACTGGTGCAGCTTATGCCCTTGAACTACCTTCAAAGGAGTTTGCTTTAAAGAGATCTCAGAAGCAGCTCAGTCGCCTGTGAAAACACCTCATGTATCTTGTGCTTCAGATTTATGTACTGCTTAGCATGAAAAGTCTATTGGACATAGTATGTATAGTCCTATTTTTCGAAGAATCTCCGATTCACAAATAGTTGACCAGCTTTAGGACAAAACTCTGAACACCTCAGTTACGCCAGGGAAGGCGGTTTTCATGGACACTTCCAGGCAAAATTTTTTTTATTTTCACAGAGCCATTAGAAATTTTACTCCCTGATTCATCGCAGGGCATAAAGATACTACAATTGCACAAACTGGTGATTTAAAAGTTCAGCTTTTTAGACGAGGACAGACACCTCCTACTAAACCATGCCACCCAAGGCTCCGCCCATCCTAGCCTTGAATACTGCTAGGAATGGCGCATTCAAAACTTCCCTTGGCAAGCCATTCCAGTGCCTCACCATGCTTACAGTAAAGAATTTCTTCCTCATATCCAATCTAAACTTCCCCTGTTTAAGTTTGAACCCTTTCCCCTTGCCCTATCACTACAGTCCCTAATGAAGAGGGGGGTTGAAACTAGATGATCTTAAGGTCCCTTCTGACCCTAACTATTCTATGATTCTATGTGAAGTCATCATACCAGTAAGACACTTTCAATCAGGCGTGGAAAAAGGCATTCCTGTTGGCTTTTGCTCCCATTATCACTTCTAGCTGTAGTGTGTGCTTTGGTTTATGATAGGATTACTTTCCTCCTGCTTTTCTAGTGAGAACAAGACTATGATTGCCCATGAATTGTTTAATCAGTATCATTCTGAAATAAAATGACGTGCTTAAATGGAGCTTAAAGACTGATCATCCACCAAAGTTGAACTTTACTTATTATTTCCTCAAAAAAGTTTGAATAACCAGTGACCATGTAGAACAGTGACCCTGCAGAACAGAGTTTGATGATGAACTGTGCACAGACTTAGCTCTTTCTTGTTCTACAAAGATATCTATCTCATTATTCACATCCAGACACAGGTTTAATTTAAATGTTGAGCCTGAAAAAAATGCAGTGGGTGGAAATGCAGATTGGGATCTGTATTCCACTTATTACAAATGACACAGGTCTTGGTTACTTGCAGTAGACTACCATCTTGTGGGATTGTAAAATTCTCTGTAGCTTCTCCTCTGCTCTTCTTACCCAAGGAGCTCAGAGAGGAAAATGGCTGTGGCAAAGCTCTTCAGTCCTACTCAACGAGTTCACAACTGACTCACAGGTTGTTTAAAGAATATCTATGTATTGCATTTATTTGCAAATATCTGGGATAAAACTTTGCTGCAAAATAAGGTCTATTTAATCTGCATTTAGTGACTAAAGATAGCATAGTAATTGTTTTTTTTGGGAAAAGTGTTGCTGCTCTTTGGTACACTTAATAATCTTTTTGCTTGTGGGTATCTTTTGGGAATGGTTGGCAGTGGTTTGTTTTATGTTAACAGTGTCTAAACATCAAAAAGCCAAAGAAAGCATGGGTGTCCTAAGAGGCTAAGCCTAGAAGGGGTGGGGACTAGAGTCTGTTGGACACTTCCCGCCAAGCAGCAATGCCTTCTGAAGCTGAGCCTTTCCATACTGATTTTGTGCTAAAAAAACATTCTGCTCCTCTCGCTCTGCACTGATTGTAGATATTTCATTGTTGTTAACAAAAAAGAGTAAGAAGTTTGAGAATGCATTAAGCCTGGTCAAAATTAAGGAATTTCCAGTGGCAGTATTTGAAATTTGTCCTCCCAGAGATGGCATGCCAAATTCTGTGCAGATGTTTTAATGCATCCTATATGCCTGGAATTTTTTTGCAATTATACATTTAGCAATTACACATCTTTTTCTTTTTTCTCCTCAGTTGTTCAACGCTAGAGGATATGCTAATAGAGCTGTCCCAGCCCAGTCAGAACTTTTACCTACTGTAGAGGGGGGTAAAGTTCCTGTGGTGCACATAAAGAATTTTCTTGGGAAGAGAGTATGGTTTATTCCAGCTTCAGGTAAAGTTAAAGCCACTTGTGTTATTGCTTTTGCTTGGAGACCCTGATATACTTGGTGGTTAATGTGGGAAGATGGGGAAGTCCAATCTGCACCTAAAGGGGATTTGATTTGGGGGGAAAAATCTAATGAACTCAATTGTATTCTGAGCCTGCTATGTAGCTCTTTCATAGCCCACCAACAAGATGTCTTCAGGTCACCAGCAACTGACAGTGACTTTCCTCTGATCATCACTCCAACAAAGAATAAACTTTGACAAAACCAGACAAGCTCAACAGTGACAAGATGACTTCAGATTTGTCATTAGATGGCAACAGTCAAACATTACGCACTGTTACAAGACAGAGTCTGACATAATGGACTGGATGAATTCAGGAACTTTCTAGGGATTGGACTATGGACTAAGAATGATACCTCTCTCTTCATATGTGTGTGGGTGTATGTACATATATATATGAAACAAAAGAGATTGTATATTGAAAAATGTGGGATCTGAGCGTGACATGAATGGTAAGGAATAAAGGGTGGATACTCTCAAGGGTTCAGCAGTAACAGTTATTTTTGTTCTGAGTAGCTGGTGCAGTGCTATGTTTTTCACTTTGAGCCTGGGAACAATGCTGATAACACTGATGTTTTTAGTTGTTGAAGTAATGTTTAGTCTGAACAAAGACTTCCTGTGTCTCGTGCTCAGCCAGGGAGGAGAGGAAGCTGGGGGGAAGCAGAGACAGGACACCTGACACAAACCAGCCAAAGGGTTACTCCTTACCACAGCAGGTCATGCCCAGTATAGAAACTGGGGGTAGTTACCGGGAAGACCCATATCACTGCTTGGGTTGCACTGGGTATAGGTCGGTGGGTGGTGGGCAACTGTATCCTCTTCTCTTGTTATTTCTCTTATCATTATTATTGGTAGTAGTAGCCGCGTTTTGCATTATATCTTAGTTACTGGACTGTTCTTACCTCAACCAGTGGGAGTTACGTTCTTTCGATTCCTTATCCATCCCTCCAGGAGCGGGGGGGAGGAATCAGGTGGGGAGTGAGCAAGTGGCTGTGTGGTTTTGATTTGCTGGCTGGACTTAAACCACAAAACCCACAAAAATCTTACTGTGTTTCCAGCATCCCTTTCTGTCTGAATGACCAGAGACTGAGGTGCAGTTGCATAACCAAAACTCTGACGTTCTGAGTTAAGGCATGAAGGCCATGAGTGCGATTGCAGATTTCGTAATGCTTTCCTTTTTCATTATTATTTATACAATCATGAAAATGTGGATACATGTGGTATCATTTTCTCCTCCCTTTACAAACGTTCACATAGAGAAGATGCATGGATATGTTAACGTTCGAGGGGTTTTTTTTAGTCATAGGCAGATGGTTTATTACCTTGAGCTTTCATTTTTCTGATGCTTATTTTTTACTGTTTTGATTTGCCTTTTTTTTCCTATGCAGATTAATTGTCCTTTGGTAAAGAAAAGAGATACTGTTTAACATCACATCCTGAGAGAGAATACCAGGAAAATAAATTCAGTGCCGCTTTCTGTTGAAAGTGTTTCTCTTTCCTCACTTATTTGAAAGAAATGTACATTAACTGCGTACATCATGAAGCCGTCTTAGAAAAAGCAGTAAGGGGAAGTTCAGAATTGTAGGAATAATGACTGGTCTTTTGTATTCTGAATCTCGTTCAGGAACATCTACAAGTCTTCAAGTGGCAGTCAGGTATTGGCAGCAACACAGAAAGATTGTTTCTGTGTTTCATCTGTAAACAGCACTTTGTTTTGCCAATTAAGTATATCTGCACTGTTCTTTCTCTTCAATTTTTATTGTAATTGACTGAAGGATTCAAGCTCAGGCACAATATATCCCAACTAAAACAAAATGCTGCAGGAGGGCCAGGAGACCTCATTGGATGGATAAGGTCCTGCTGAGGACATTTAAAGGAAAAAGAGTCTTCTAAAAGTTGGAAGCAAAGACAGGCAGCCTGGGAAGAATACAGGTCTGGGAAGAAAAGGACCTGGTTGGAAAAGCTAAGGACCACTTAGAATTCAACTTGGCTAGAGGTGTTAAGGATAACAGGAGGGAATCTATATGTACATTGAAAATAAAGGACAGACTAAGGACAACGTGGGACCCTCCGGAATCTATCGGGAGAACTGACTAAACTGGATTTGGAGAAGGCTGAGGTTCTTAATGACTTCTTTGCCTCAGTCTTAACTGGCAAATGCTCTGATCACACCACCGAAGTATGGGAAGGCAGATGAGGGGAGAGTGAGAATGCAGACCCTGGGTCCACTGTAGAATAGGATTTGGTTCGAGAACATCTTAGGAACCTGAACATAGACAAGTCCATGGGACTGAAGAAATCCATCTTCAGCTCCTGAAGGAGCTGGCAAATGAAGTTGCTAAGCCAGTTTCCAAGATATTTGCAAATCATGTCAGTCAGGTGAAGTTTCTTATACTGGAAAAAGGGAAATAATAACCCATTTTCAAGAAGAGGAAAATGGAGGAGCCTGGGAGCTACAGACCAGTCAGCCTCATTTCTGTGCCATCCAGGGGAACCTTGACACACTTGTGAGGTGGGTCGATGCCAACCTGAGGAAGTTTAACCATGAAAAGTGCAAGGTCCTACAACTTTGTCAGAGCCATTGAAGGCACAGCTTTGGCAGAGAAGAGATTCAGATCAGACCTGCTGAGAAGGACTTGGGGGTGTTGGTCAAAGAGAAAATGAGCATGAGCCAGCAGTGTGCACTCGCAGCCCAGAAAGCCAACTCTGTCGTGGGCTGCATCAAAAGGAGTGTGACCAGAATGTCAAGGGAGGTGATCCTGTCCCTCTACACTGCTCTCGAGAGACCTCACTTGTAGTATTCTGTGCAGTTCTGTTGTCCTCAACATCAAAAGTACATGCAATGTTCTAACAAGTCCAGAGGAGGGCCATGAGTATGCTCATGGGACCAGAGCACCTCCCGTATTAAGATGGGCTGAGAAAGCTGGGGCTGTTCAGCCTGGAGAAGAGGAGGTGTAATGGTTTAAGCTGTAAATCAGCCACGCAGTTTGTTCACCCACCTCCCCCTCCTAAAAGAGCTGCCGCGGTTTAAGCT
>JANRGW010037469.1:0-16064 GCA_024733675.1 Psilopsiagon aymara
CACACCGGCATGCTGAGGTAACCCCCGCACCCTCCACCGCCGCGGGGCTCCTCAGCCGCGGGGCTCCTCAGCCGCGGGGCCCGGAGGGCAGCGCGGGCCGCGGGCACCCTGCGGCGGCAGCGGGGCCATCTTCTGTGCCCTCGGCTGCCGCTCCCCGGGGCCTCTCCTGAAGGACGGCCACCATCACGGCCGCCATCATGGCCGCGGGGGGGCGGCTGTCAATCATGGCACTAACGAGCACGCTGACCAATCGCAGCCCAGACTGCCGGGCGGCGACCAATGGCAGCTTCGTCCTGCGCTGCACCCCGCCCCTCAGCGGAGCTCCGCTCCCGCCTCCCCCCGCCCGGGGCCATTGTTCCGGCGGGACGCTGAGCCACGCCCACGGTCCTTCCGCGCGCGCCCCCTGCCGCGTCGCAGCCAATAGAAAACGCGAGGGGGCGTGTCCGCGCGTGCCGGGAGTCTATAAAGGGCCTGCGCGGGGAGCGGGAAGGGGCAAAATGGCGGTCTAGGGGCGAGGCGGCGTGGCCTGCGCTCACCGTGCCGCGTCCCGCGCAGGAGGCGGGCGGGTCCCCGTGCGGCGCTCGGCTGCGGTGCGAGGCGGAGCGGGGACGAGGAGAGGGAGAAGAGTGTCGCTGCCGCAGCTGCCATCATGCCCAACATCAAGATCTTCAGCGGGAGCTCGCACCAGGACCTGTCGCAGAAGATCGCGGACCGCCTGGGCCTGGAGCTGGGCAAGGTGGTCACCAAGAAGTTCAGCAACCAGGAGACATGGTGAGGCGCGGCCGCACTACGGCTCCCGGCGGGCAGCGGGGCGCTGCCGCGGGGCGGCTCGCACGGCCGCCGCGCAGAGGCTGCTGGGGTTTGTAGTGCGGGCTGCCGGGCCGCGACCTGCCCTTCCCGTGCGGGCCGCCGTTGGGCCGCGCCGGGCCGGGTGTCCCGTGGGCGCCCTTCGGCAGAGAGTTGGCCGTGCAGCTCCGCTTGACGAGCACCCCGCCCGGGGCCGTGCTGTGTGGGGCAGCGCGGTGAGCGGGCTGTTTACCGAGTGCTGCCTGAGAGGCCGCGGCAGCAGCCGGCTCGGTGGAGCGTGGTCCGCCGGGGGGCCTCGGGGGAAGGGATGTTTCGGATGAGGGAGGCTGAGGCTGCCGTGCTCCCTGGAGAGCTCCCGGCGGCGCTGAGCCATGTGCTGGCGGCTGCGGGGCCCCGGCGGTGCCTCTAGCGGCCTGCTCGGAAAGCGCCTGTGCCGCGGTGTGCGGAGCTCCCGCCGGGGCTCTGGGGTTTCGCCTGCACCTTGCGGGTTGCAGGGCTCCGACACGTGGAGCGCAGGGGCTGTGTCACCCGGCCTCTATGGCAGAGGTCGGAGCGCCGGGATTCACCAGGCGGACTTTCCCCCCCCCGCAAACACCAATAGCTAGGAGCTGATGGGAATGCGCCTTCCCGGCTTTCATCTGTGTTGATGAGCCTCTTCCATGCATAGTCTAGACTGTGATGACTTGAGGCTTGACAGGTTTGTGCTGAAGCTGTAGCTGGTGCCTTTAAACTATTCTGAAGAGCATCAGAGTCTTAAAAGGTACTGCTGAAATTATTCAGGGAAGATAAGAGGCTGACACCACCTTGCAGCCCATGATGCAACTGCAGTCACGCACTCTGTGTTCCCCCCAAGCTCTGAAACCTAACATTTGTCTTATTTTCTGTCTCTATGCTTTATAAGTTGCTGCCATCCTACTTGAAGAAGCTGAAAGAAAGGAGAGGCTAAGAATTTATTCAGAGCTCTTAAAGCTTGGTTTAGAGAAGTACACTAAGCAGGTATACACCACACAGTGTAATACAGAGAACCTTGAATGGTTGCTCCAACCCACTTATCTGTTCTCAAGACAATAACTTTTGCCAGGAGAATCCAAGATGTACACATAAGGTAGAATATTACGCTTCTATTGCATGAGTATTGATTGTAACTGAGAACGTCAGAGAGTTAGAGAAGAGTTTGGGTCTGATTCTCAGCCGCTGCACTGTTCTCGTTGCTCTCTATTAACTGCTCTTCTCCATCCAGCTGGCCAGCCAGCAGGTTCTGATGTCAGCAGGAAATGTGACTTGTAAGACCTCAGAGAAGTCTTATTTACCTGCATAAACTGCTAGCAGATGCTTCCCAGAAAAGGAAAGATTATTTCAGCAAATAGCTCATTGATTCTTGTGTATTACAAATGGCTTAAATCAGCTTAACTGGCTGTTAGTAAGTGCAGTTGGAGATGCTTGTGTGCCAACTACTGCTCATTCGTACACTTACCTAGCAGAAATTCCTCATGCTTCATTAGAAATTGGTATATAATGTAAGTCAGTATGCAGTGAAGATGACTGCTGGTGGAGATTGAGCAGTAAGACCATACATACGTAGCAGTCATCAAACCCCTGTTGAATAAATGGGGAGGAAGATTAGAGAACTAAATACTAAAATTAAAATCTAGCCTAAGGTGCTCTGTAAATGAAGCCATTGGGAGTGGGTTGGGTGATTATCTACTCCTTCCTAAGAGTTTATGTGGCAGCAGGCTGCAGAGTGGGTGAGCATCTCCAGTGCCAGAAAGAAACAAACTGACAGATTTGTCCTTAGACTGACTTCTGGTTACTTCCAAATCGGTGGCAGTCATCTCTAAACTGAAATGTTGAAAGTATTTAGTAGTTAATCTCTTCCTTAACAAAAGGCCTTATGCAGCTTTGCCCTGTATGAAGCCTCAAAGCTAAGGCTTCTGCTTTCTTTCCAACTTTGCCTCTGGTGCAGGTGTCTTGATACATGCACCGGAGCTGGCAGTTTGCTGCTGGCAAACAGGACCTTTGGCTTGTATTCAGTCCCTTCATCAGCAGGGATTAGTGTGCATTGCATCCAGGAGGAAATTAACCCCAAAAGCTTTTCCAAAGTGGAATGCTGGAAGGCTTGTGTGTTCAAGCCAGTGAATAGCAGTTATGACTCCAAATATAATGACCAGCTGCAGCATAGCTTCTGATAGAAGTTTGGCTCTGCTTTCTCTGCTGGCTGGCCACCATCCTTGCTTCCTTTGTACACTGCTGCTTTCAGCTGAGGTGGTTGTACTTGTGATTCAGGGGGAACAAGGCCTGCTCTGGGGTGTTTATGTGCTCAGCTTGTATTGATCCAGAGTACAGGCTGAGTGCTTTTAGCCTGGCTGAACCATTAGGGAGATGTAAAATAGTTACTGAGCAAATAAGCAGCAGTGTTCCTGCTCAACACCCTTGATTATATGGCACTGTTACCCACAGACCCTGGGGAATGCAGTGTCTTGGTTGCTCTGCAGGCATATGTAATGGGCTGTGTTTTAATTTGTATTTGGGTACAACTCTCCTTTCCTCATTTGTTCCCAGTGTGGAAATAGGTGAGAGTGTACGTGGGGAGGATGTCTACATTGTGCAGAGTGGCTGTGGTGAAATCAATGACAATCTGATGGAGCTCCTTATCATGATAAATGCCTGTAAGATTGCCTCCGCCAGCAGAGTCACAGCTGTCATCCCCTGCTTCCCTTATGCTCGGCAGGACAAAAAGGACAAGGTACGGGATCTGCTAAACTTTCTGCTCAGAAGATGAATGAAAAGTCCTGGCTGCTGTATAGGAATTAGATTTAGTTGAATATGTAAAGGAGGCAATGAAACTTATTTTAATTTCTTTAAACCTCAGGGCATCGGACTGCAAATTCATCTTTTCATAAAGATCTAGTTCTTCTTGAGAATGCACCAAGCTGTAATCACCAGTTGATGAAAAGATGCAATGTAATGAGTACTCCCTTTAGTAACTGCTTGTGAATCCGTGCCTAGAAGTGAAAGACACATCTTGATGAAGGAATTGAACTTGTCTTATATACTGTTTTTTCCTGTACTAGAGTCGAGCTCCAATCTCTGCCAAGCTGGTTGCAAACATGCTGTCCGTGGCAGGTGCAGATCATATAATCACCATGGACCTGCATGCATCTCAGATTCAGGTAGGAGCTAAAAATCAGGAAGTACTTACCTGCTCCAGTCTGAGCATCTTTACTGCCTTTCAGGCTTTCCAGCAACCTGGATTTGTTTAGACACAGCAGTGATCAGGACTTGGGAACGTGGGACTGGAAGGGATGTGTAGAGTCAATCAGAAGAGGATGGGGAGATGGGTGACAGGTTCATCTGTGAATGAAATTACAGCTGTTCTTGCACGGACTGAGCCCTGTGTAAATGAATGTTGAGCTAGTATATGATCCATGCAACTTTTATTGCCACACAGTGACACTCTGTGCTCTTAACTGGTCCCTTGAGGGGTTTGAGATGTAAAAGGTCTTTACCAAGAGTGTTCTTGAATATTTAATAGAGCTTTCTGATATTTACTGAATTATCAGGGAGAAGGGAGCAGTTAGCTCTGCCTCCAGGAGCACTGTCACCGCTGCTTGCGAGGGTCCAGTTGACCAGGACAGTGATCTGATAGCCTGCTGCTGACAACATAGGCAATCCCACTTGTACCCATTCATTGCCACCCTTCCCAGAAGTGGCTTTTGGTTCTTTTCCAAGCTGTTGGTGAATTGAAAATTATCCATGGGTTTTGCTGGCTTAGTGAGCAGAGCAGTCTCACAGAGCAATTGAAGTCTTGCCCAGAGCTGTGGCGAGAGCTATACCAGGGAGAGGAGAGACAGCAAGATGTTCCATTACCAATCTTGTTTCTTTTCACCTTGAGCAAGTGCTCTGAGACCAAGAAACCAACTCAGTGTAACAGAAAGGGGGAGAGGCTGTCTCTTGAATTGCTGCAAACACTTCGACTCGAGAAGTGTGAGATATCTCCTGTCCAGTGAGGTAGGTAGGCTGGGTGGAGATGCTGCAAATGCAGCCATTTGCTGCAGTGCAATTTCTTCCAGAGTTATTTGCTCAGAAATACTTTGTCTCAAGTAGAAATAAATAAAAATCTATGGGGGCACAGATGAGAAGACTTTCAGAAAGATCATGGAATGAAAGAACAGATGCAAAGGCGGGGGGGGGATGCCCCTTCCCTAGGAGGTGTGGGGTTATGATGTGTGCCATAGGGTTGAGTTTTCACCAGCAGCAGTGGTGAGATTCAGTTCAATAATTGGGTTTGTGTACATATACTTCCAGCATCTGACTGGTTTCAGCCTGGTTTTTGTAGCTGCTGTGTTGCTCAGCACAGAAGGAATGATGGTGAGGAGTATCTGTTACCCTGTACCTTAACACATTCCCCTAGATTAGCTGCCCCCACTCTCCTGCCTTTTATTCTCTGTTCACTGTTAACGTCTAGCTTTTAGTGACCTTTGAGGTTTACTTGGAGGCATCTGCTGGTGCAGTGTAAAGTGGGAACAGCATTAGATTAAAAACAAATGTTACTCAAGCCTTTTCGTAGGTTTCCTATAGATGCCAACAGTTTAGGTAATGAGCTTTAAAGACTGACTCTGTAAACGGGCAGATAGCTGCTCTGAAAATGAGTGTTTGCTGGTTTCTGCACCCCCTTAGGATAGAACTAGGTCCATGTTGTGAAGGTGTCAGATGTAGTGTTACTGATGCTGCTAAACTATTTCTGGCTCTGAAGACTCCTTATGTTACTGTTCTCTGGATCCCAAAAGATACTGCCCTAGCATTAAGGGAAGTAGAAAGGAAAGCTGAAAGCTGTGGAGAGGAGGTGGCTGCATGCCTGATCATACAGGATGCTTCTTCCAGCTGTTCTTGGAATGTGACCTTCAGTTACATCTGTTCCCGTTGTCTTCCTTGCAGGGCTTTTTTGATATCCCTGTTGATAACTTATATGCTGAGCCTGCTGTACTGAAATGGATCAAAGAGAATATTGCAGAGTGGAAGAACTGCACCATTGTTTCACCAGATGCTGGTGGAGCCAAGAGGTAAGCTGTCAGACAGCCAGCTTGAGGTGCTGCTTCTGGATGTACTTGAATTGCTGAGAGTGTTTGTCACCTTGTTCTTGCGGCACACGTTCTCTCTGCTAGCCCGCCTTCTGTAAGGCAGTATATGGCAGCGAGTGAAGAGCAGTTAGATAGTCTCCCTAAGGAATGTTTAGAACATTTCCTGAGCTACGTGGAGGATTAAACAGCTTCTAGAATCACAGCTGCACAGGTAGGAATTGGGCAGTTACTACATCTCTTGGACTAAAACAGTTTGGTTTTAGAAGGGTGATTATACAGGTTGAAGACGGGAATTGCTTAATTCATAGCCCTATGTCAAGACGAGGCTGCTGCTGCTGGTCAGTGATGCATTTTTATCCAGGCTGTTTGCTTTGCAGTATTAAGCTGAGTCTATCGTCGAGGCACTTACTTTATTACTGTTGATTTTAATATCTAGCTGGGGCTTAAGCTTGCTACTAGCAGGCTGGAAGCAAGGAAGATAGATGGTTCCTTTCCAAAAAGCAGCAGCATATGTTACAGCACATTTCTTCTTTGGTAGTCTGACAGTCTTCTCATCTTCCAGCAGATAAACATGCCAGTTTGTGAGCAGTTCAGAATGTTCTTAGATGCTTATTAGGGGAAACTAAGCTGTTCCTTGATGCTTCTGTACTGAGGGCTACATGTGAATAGCAAAGGGATAGAGATGTATCTTTAATCCAGGATTGTAATTCCAAAATGTTCATGCATGCTGACCTGATTCACATGCTTTAAGGTGTTCTAAGCTATCTGCTACAAACAGCCAACAGGTAAGTCCACTGTAGGTTGCTGTGTGTCTTCTGTAGCTTTGCTGTGGTCTGTGTGTTGGACAAGGCCATTCGTATGTTCAACCACTTCTGTAGCTTGTTGCATAATGCAGTATATGGAATGCCAAGTCATCTGACTCCTTAAAACCCTCTTCAAAGGCCGCTTAAACTGAAATGTGGAGATCTTGGCTGGTGCGACACTTTATGGAGATACTCCAGAACTAAACAATTCAGAAAACAATTCAGTTTAACAAGCTTTAACAAGCTTCTATATCACTTCCAGGCTGATGAGTCTGATCTGCTGAGGCTCAGTCTGCTTATCCCAAGTGTAGAATTTCTTAGTCTCTTTACTGTTCATTAATATCCATACATAAAGTTTTGGCCCCTCTGGTAAGGTTGTGCTGTGGGCACTTTAACCATAGTGAATGTGAGGTGGTGGACTTGCATTTCATGGGTGTTTATCTCCCCACTGTGCCTATGCCAGCACTTGCATGTATGATAACCGAATGATTATATGAATGTGAGTAGGTCCCTATTGAAGCACGACTGAAGCGTTTCCAGTGTAGTGTTACACAGACGACAACTTCCCGACCATTCTGGTCACTTCAGGTTTGCCAGAGTTGCTGACTAAGGTTTGAGCTGCAAGTGCAAATTAATTAACAGTGGTCAGGATGAAGACTTTCATCTTAATCTGCTTGCTGTCATTGGGAAAGATTAGATCAAAAATTGCAGTTTAACTGCTTGAAGGGAAACTTAAGGTGGCAGATCATCGTCTGCTACTTGCTTGGAGCAGGAGCAGATGTGGTGACAGCTTCTCTTACTGCAGTGGCAGTTTGTGCTTAATAGTTTTAAGAGGTTAAATTGAAGCTGGTGTGGAGTTAAGTGTTGTTTGGAAACTGTTCTCTCTTCAGAGTGACCTCCATTGCAGATCGATTGAATGTCGACTTCGCCCTCATTCACAAGGAGCGCAAGAAGGCAAACGAAGTGGATCGCATGGTCCTGGTGGGTGATGTGAAAGACAGAGTGGCCATTCTGGTAGATGATATGGCAGACACATGTGGTACCATCTGTCATGCTGCAGACAAGTGAGTAGGGCTGACTGATTCTTTCCTAAATCAGGAAACTATAGTTAGTGAAAGCTATGGCAGGGGTTAAGCAGGTTATTTGCATGTTGAGTTTCACAGGGTATTTTAACAGTTTCTTGATTATCTCATATCATACAACATAAGTAAAAAGTCTGATTAAAGTTGTCACTTTTAGTATGTGAAATAATGGAAATAGCTAGAAGTCCATAGTGTCTTTTTTATCTGAAAAATGCTTCCACTGGACCATCACTGGCTGTGCAGGCAGAACTATGTGTTGTCTGGTCTGCCAGCTTAAGGTCATACAGGTGAATTTCTGTTCGAAGTAAGTTCAAGCCTTCTGCACTAGAAACACCAGTGAATACAACACTTGGTATTAAATACCTACTCCCTGTGTTGGCAAAAACCATGGAAGGTCATTTATAACCTAGTCCAAATGTCCCAGGGCTTAGAACATTTTTTTTCCAGTGTATACTTTCTGTAGTGGGTTTTATGGTGCTGTTGTGAACTGTTCCTGCAAACCAGTAGTGGGCTGGAGGGGGGAGTCAAAGGTGGCCTGTCCCTTAAGCATATGCTATTGTCTCCTTTCATGCTTATCACGTGCCTTGCATTAATATCAATTTACTTGATGAGAATTCCTCATACTTCTTATTCCCACCTTACAGGCTTGTGTCAGCAGGAGCCACCAAAGTTTATGCTATCCTAACTCACGGGATCTTTTCTGGGCCAGCAATCTCTCGCATCAACAACGCCTGTTTTGAGGCAGTTGTGGTCACAAACACGATACCCCAGGAGGACAAGATGAAGCAGTGCCCTAAAATCCAGGTGAGCATCTGCTTCTGCACTCCCTGGGGGGCAGCAGCACTTTTCCCACTCCTGTTGGGGAAACCCCTTCATACTGTCCAGTGCTTACAGCAGTTTCCTTGATAGTGGAGTCAGTGGCAGTTTGGACTAGTTCCTGGTGCTGTGACTGAACAGACCTGTTACGCTGAAAAGATGCAGCTTCTAATGCAGCTCATCATAAACAGTTCATTTAAGTAAATTTACCTGTGCTTGTTTTATCACTGACCTAAGGGGGCTGTGCTGTGAGCAAGCAGTTGTGTCTGTAAACCTCAGAGGAGTGGTGTGCTGCTGATACATAATACTGAAGCAGAAGCAGTTAGGAGCTTCTGAAGCTGGGAATGCCAGCTTCAGCTGTGCAGCCATCACCTAGTGCCCAGCCCTTGGAGCAAAGTGTCTCTTCTTTTGTGAACAAAGTAGGCCTGGTCTGGGGAAGGTGATTGCCTCAGGTCTGGTCTTAATTAGCAGTGCCAGTGAGCTGGAAAGGGAATGCACTTCTGTCCCGCAGACGTCTTGCTCCACAGTACGATGGTCAGATGCTCACCAAAGATAGCAAAACCACTTGGCTGTCTATATGAAAGGTAAAAGCTGGTCTCCTGGTGCTCGCACAGTGTCTTGGGTTTTCCATTCAGCAAAAAGTACTGTGACATTTTGTTTCCCAAGCTGAGGCTGACTTTCCTGGAAGGAAAGAGAAATGCCCTTACAGCTTGAGCTAGGTGGAACTCTAGGGTTTCCTGTGTTAAAACTGCAGCTTCCAGCTGTCCATTACCTGAGCATTGGGGCATAATAGGTCCATCACAAGCTTCAGGTACTGCTGTAAAATATACACAACCAAGGACATCCTAAGTACTAGCTTCACAGTGTAGATATATAGGACACAGGCATTTGGAGAGGTTCTGGGAAGTGAATGGCACTGCTGAGGCTCAGCTAGCACTGTTGTGAGCATAGCAGGTTCCTCAGTAGCCGGGTTCTGGTGGAAAGGAAGCTCAGCTGGTTGAAGCTGTGGTGAATTTTGGGCTCCTTTAGGGAATTGAGCTGTAAGCTGATGACAAATTGCTGTTAGGTTGCATATTTTTCAGCACTAACTTCTGGATGATATTCCTGCAACTGAGCACACCTTAAGTGTCTGATGCTTCATTTCTTTCCAAGCTCCACACTACAGTTCGTGTAGGCAAAATGTTAAAGTAGTTATCAGTACGTAAACAACTGTAACCAGAGATGGCAGTGGGTAGTTGCTCAGGCTCTCACTTAATACCTCACTGCTTTACACGAACTTCTGATGTTCAGTGGTGGGAAATGCAGAACTAAAGGATTTAAGTCTCAGGCTCTGTCTGCTCTGTAGTTCCTAAGTTTCTTTCTTCATTTCCTTAGGATGCAGAATACCTGGAAATGTTAAATGTGGATTTCACATCGTTTCCTTAATGCATCACGAACATGGTGGTTCTTACTGAGACCACCCTTCAAAATGCTTTAGCTGCTGGGTGCAGAGCTGGAGTTTTAGCGAGACTTGATCTTTCCTTCCTGTTAACTGGGCTACCCACCAGGTGGAGCTAGCACAGACACTGGGACCTGAGCTGCCGCACAGCTTCAGCTGCCTTAAACTGCTGGCGGTGATCGTAAAGCCTCTTGACTCACGGGAGGCGATCTGGTCGTGATTGAGACTCCCCCAGCTTCTCTGCAAAGTACATTAAATAGTCCGAGGGTAAACAGACTGAGCTTAGGGAGTCTCAGCAAAGAAAAGCGACAGTGGACTGTCATCCTGACAAAGATTGACAGGGAAGTGATTGTTGCTCTATGTAGAATATCCTCAGAATGATGTGTAATTAAATCTGAGTCCTGTGTAGAAATCATTTGTCTGCATCTGATGCGTTACAAGTTTGGGTGATGAGTTTTCTCTTCAAGTTCTTCCCAACTTAGCTGCTCTTCCAGCCTTGATGTCTTTCCTCAGTGATGCTGACGCATCTTTCTTCCCCTGCAGGTGATTGACATCTCGATGATCCTCGCGGAGGCCATCAGGAGGACTCATAATGGGGAATCTGTCTCCTACCTATTCAGCCATGTCCCCTTATAACAAGAGATGTCAGCTGCTGCTTGTATGGCTTGTTTTTTAAACCAAAAGTTGTTCAGCTTGTTGTAAAGTTCAGTAGAAGACTTTGCTTGTTCCAGTGCAGCTCTCCACAGCTCTTCCTGCTTTAAGTCAGCCTTACTGGCTCTGATCCCAGCACGGGGAGGCTGGAGGGGGGAAGCTCATCTCTAACACTCCAACTCCACCAGCCAACCCTGTGCGTGGGGGCTCAGCAGTAATACTGACTCATCTCTGCAGGTCTGTGGAGAGCGGGACTGACCCATGGCTTATTGCCACAGTTGTTTTGGGGGAGGGTTAGATGATCTGGCATGCACACCGTAAATTGCTTGGGAAGTAGAGCTCCCTAGGACATGTTGATGTGGATCTACAGCAAGAGCCTGAGAGACTGCTGGCTGTCTTACCCCTCTATACCTGATAGAAGCCCTTCAAGAGCGATGGGGAAGGTTTGTATCTTGGCCAAGCTTGACCCTGGGTAAAACCCTAGGGGCCACCTGTGAGGTGGTTCTGCTACAGCTTTCTCCCATGGATGGAGATCAGTGTAGCTTTCAACCTTAAGTTCATCTTATTAATGAAATTAGATGTCCTTTTAGCATGCTACACAGCAAACTGAAGGTGAGAGCATAGTCTGTGCAGTACTGCCCTGCTGTAGTAAGTTCGAGCTCAAGATTCACCCTGGACAAGTGTTCTCCCTCTTATGCAGAGGACTGATGGTGGTTGCGTGCTTTAGTTTCTAGTGTAGGCTGATACCAGTTGCTCCGTGTCAGAGCTGTTGGCCTAGCTAGTGATGGGAGGAGTGCTGCCATGTACTGTAGCTCTACCTTGACTTGCTGTGCAAATCCTGGATCCTTTTTTTACCAGTACACTCATAAACTGAGCCTCTTTATCCCGTTGTAGCTTGGTATTTGCATCTAGCAGGTGCCTGCTCAAGACACTGGGTGGCCTAACACACAACAGCTTTGTGTGTTAGCCTCATTGCCTGCAGTCCTGTTGTCCTGTAAGTTACTGACGCATACTGATTGCTTGCCTTGGTCACTGTCTGCCTTGCCTTGAAAATGTTGCTCCTTGCAAAAGATCTTCAACCAAGGAGCATAGGAGGTTGCAGGACTACAAAACCCGAAGAAGGCCTTGGAGTGGGTGTGATGCTGCTCATGGGTGCTTGCAGTGATGGGTTGAAGAGGCTGGTGGTACATCGTACTGGGAAAACTGTGGATCTAACACCAACCTGACAGGCAGCAAAGTGCCTGAAAGAAAAAAAAACAAAACTAGAGCTGGCTGAGGTTCCCAGGTGTAGGCATCATCTGAAACTTGAA
The DNA here is from genome assembly GCA_024733675.1 of Psilopsiagon aymara. NCBI lineage: Eukaryota > Metazoa > Chordata > Aves > Psittaciformes > Psittacidae > Psilopsiagon > Psilopsiagon aymara. The sequence continues at coordinate 11,986 of JANRGW010037469.1, forward strand.
TACTGAGTAACTGTACCAGACAATCATAAGGTAAACTGTTAAGTCTCTCCTGGACTCCTGTGGGGTTATGGACCAAGCTCTTACATGTGCTGGTTTTTATAAGCACTCCTATTGGTTTTTGAGGAAGGGAAAATAAGGAACTCGAAATGACTTGCTAGAGTAACCAGCATGGCTGTGAGAGGCTGGGGGCTGGGGTGTAAGTGGAACGAGCTGGAACACTTGGTTAAGATCTAGGGAAGTACTTCCTTAGCTGTGCCTTTTACTGAAGACTTCTCTCCCTTCCTACAACCCCTGTTCTGTGGCAACATTACTACTTCTATTGCAGTGTGGGGCTTTTCTTTATGTATAAGATTTGGTGTTTGTCCAGAAAGTGTGTCTCTTGCTTCCTTGCTTTGCATCCTGCACTGAGCTCTACAGAGAGTCTGATTCCTGCCTCCTGTGTTCGGAGCCCCTGCTGCCACACTGCCAGTGCCCTGCGAGCCCAGAGCCGGGGCACTGAGCAGCAACGTGAGGATTTTCAGCAGCATTTGTGTTTAACCTGATGAAGGAATTAAACTTTTATTTAAAAACCACGGCCTCTACCTGGAAATGCTTCTAAGACCCTGAGCCAGGGGATGGGTGTCTGAGCTGGGCCACCTGCAAGGTAGATAGTGTTGGCAGAGCATAATTTGGGAGGGACCTTGGAAGCTCATCTGGTTTAAACCTCTTGACAGTGAGGTTCAGCTTTGCTGTGCTCATGTCACATGGAAGGAAAAGCTTGGGACCAAGCTGCTTCCCTTGGTGGTGGCTTTTCTCTGTATCTGATTTCCTGGACTTAGTTCTTAGAGCTGGTGATGCAGCTTTTCTCTCACTGTTCAGTGATGCACCTGAGCAGGTCCATTCACGTAATAGGTAGGGGGAAACCTGCACAGCGTAGCAAATACGAATGTTCATGTGCCTGGGTAGCTGAAGCTAATGCAGGGTGGGGATGCCTGAAGCCACTCAAAGCTGGGTTTGCCTTGCAGGCAGAGCACTTTGCTGTTGGGAGCGAGATGAGGCATGTCTCACGTTGCTCGCAGCAGCAGCTCCCTGCTGCTTTTCTCCCTGTGCATTACAGTGTGCAGGTGATTTCTTAGCTCAGGGGTTGGTGTTTGTGATCTGGAGAAAGCAGCGGCTTGCCTGGCTGGGGATGGGCGTTGGGGATCAGGAGATAGCAGCCCCTTTATCAGCTGAATCGATGGGAGGAGCGAGCCCGGGTGTAAGAGCAGCCCCTATGCTGCCTGCCTTTCTGCGGTCTCCGCTCCTGCCCTGGTAGAAGGCAATGGTCTGGAAGGAGGATGGGGTTTTGAATGGGCAGGAAGATGTCAGCTGGGGAGCTGTGGGCCTGGCTCAGGGCCTGGCTGTCCCTGCAAGGAGGAGGCTGAAATAAACTGATCAGAGAGAGAAAAACTGTAGAAGAGAATAAAGCATCGCTGGACATGGCTGTTAACTGAGGCTGTGTCTGAGCCCCGACAGCCTTGTCCTGAGGGAGCTTTAAACCTCACCTAAAATGGCTGCAGTCCCTCTCTTCTGTTTTGGGTTGGGGCTGTATTTGCTTTCCCCTTCTCTGTTGTTGCCTCAGTTCTTTCATTATCAATTGCTGAAAGCAGAAATACCAAACCCCATGAGGAAGAAGCAGGCTGTGCAGTTATGGGAGGCTTTGCAGGTTTGTCATGGGGGAAAAAGCTCTTGGTGGGAAATGAGCCCCTCACGTTCTCTATGCAGGATGGCTTTAAAAGCTCCCCGGGCTTTGCTGCTGGAAGGGCTCTGAGGCCGCCCTGGCTGTGGTTTGCAGCAGCGTGGCCGGCTCAGGGAAGGGGGAGCTCCCGCTGGAGCATGGCCACAGCGGGGGCTTTGTGCCCGGGCAGACAAAGACTGCTCGCAGCACGGTGCAGCGTGGAGGGGATGGAGCCGTCACCCAGGGCTGCACCTCGGGTGGAGGGGATGGAGCCGTCACCCAGGGCTGCACCTCGGCTGGGTGGGGGCAGCCAGCGCCGGCACGGGGAGGATGAGGATGGGGACCGAGCTCCTGCACGCTCGCTGCCTGCTGGGGACAAAAGCCACAGCAGGCTGTGCTGCATCCGCCGAGGAGAAGCATGCGGAGAGCAGGCAGGGAAGAGGGGGAAGGCAACGCAGCTGGAGGGTGAACACGCGGTGGAACACTTGTCTGAGGATTTGCATGAAGGCAGAAAGGATTTCCTGCTTTCGTTTTGAAACTGAGGGGTTTTTTGTTTCCTTTTGGCTGTGCAGGAAAAAAATGAGCTGTTTCTCAGCGCAGGCTGGACTTTGTGATACAGGGGTCTGGAAGGATGCCCATGGGGGTGGCCCTGCCTGGCCTGACTGCTCCTGGCTATGGGATACCCTCCAAACCTGGCCTGAGGCTTTGCCCGCAGCAGCTCCTGGCACACAGGCACCAGAGGCTGTTTGCCATTCAGACTCCTCTCAGAGTAGCTACCACAGCTTAACACTGGCCTTAGATCCTTGCCTTTGCCTTTGCTGTGTGCATTGACACTGGCATTTCTTCAATCCAGAGCCTGTTTGCTGGCTGGAGCTGGAAGGTGCCTGTATCCTCAGGACAAGGGGCCACCTCAGGCCAAGATGTGCTGGTGCTGGAGCCCCGCTCCCAAGGTAGAAACTCAAACACAGGACAAGTGTTTCCTTAGGCTTGCTGGGGATTTTCTCTGCAAAATCTCCTATAAGCCTGGAGAGCACCCCAGAGCCTGGCAGGCGAGGGAGCTGCTGCAGCGCAGTTGGTACCCATGGTGCTTGCAGCAGGCTCCTGCTCACAGTGACACCCGGATCCCTGCAGTAGGGTTTTTGGTGTTTCCCCCTTCTCATTCCCTTCAGCACTTGGAGGATCCTACTGCAAGGCCTCCCAGTTCTTCCCTGTGTGGGTGCTGAGGCGCTGGCACAGGGTGCCCAGAGAAGCTGTGGCTGCCCCATCCCTGGCAGCGTTCAAGGCCAGGTTGGACACAGGGGCTTGGAGCGACCTGCTCTATGGAAGGTGTCCCTGCCCATGGCAGGGGTTGGAGCTGGGTGAGCTTTAAGGTCCCTTCAACCAGAACCAGTCTGGGATTTTATGATCCTGGCCTTTCAACCACCCCATCCTGGTGGCCAGTATGGATGTACCTCCTGGCCCACCAACCCCCCTCCTGCTCCCCAGCCCACCTGGGAACACATGGGCTGCCTGCACTTACACCCTAAAGGTATTTTCCCCACATGCACCCCAGCCCATCTGATCTGTGCTGGTGGTTCCACGCTTCCTGCACCATATTGCCTCGCTACAGCCAAGTGAGGCCCCTGTGAGCATGGTCTGCTCCTTGCCCACTGCTGCTTTACAGACCGGATCTCCGGAGGCAGCGCCGTGGCTGGAGCCGGTGCAGCCCCAGGCCGAGCATCTCCCCAGCTGTGAAAACACGGGGCTATTTTTATCCCCAGAGCTTGCTTTCCTAGGCTAGCTCTGCTTCAGCCCAGGGCTGTGGGGTACTGGTGCATCCCTTTGGAGCCCCATGGCTGTGGGGTGCCTGCTTCTGGGGAGGGTTTGGGGCTGGGAGAGTGGCCCTGGGGTCCCATGGGGACCACCCTGCTGCTCCTCACAGCTGGCACCCAGACATGGGGAGACAGCAAGGCTGGGTGTGATGCTGAGGGCAGCCGGGGCCCATGCAGAGCAGTGTCCATGCGGGAGTGGTGTCTACACAGGAGCTGTGTCCATACAGATCGGTGTCCATGCAGGAGTGGTGTCTCTACAGGAGCTGTGTCCGTATGGATCGGTGTCCGTATGGGAGTGGTGTTTGTACAGGAGCTGTGTCCACACGGATCTGTGTCCATGCAGGAGCGGTGTATATACGGGAGCTGTGTCCGTATGGATGGGTGACCGTACAGACCGGTGTCCATGCGGAGCCCCGTTCGCGTCTTCCCACCGTGGGTGACGCTCCCGGCCGCACCCCCGTCCCTGCCCCCCCGTCCCTGCCGCGGTGCACGTCGGGAGCTGTAGTTCTCACGGAGGCAGGAGGGACGGTGGCAGCCACGCGCGGACTACACTTCCCATCATGCTGCGCGGG